>JBBBVT010000008.1:12050099-12060218 GCA_037177035.1 Craterocephalus eyresii
AAATAACATTTGGTATAAATAACTTTTAGTTTAAAAGAACTTTTAGCTACAATAGTCAATCAAATCACTGGATGCTAAAAAAAGTACTAATAGATGAACATTTGCTAAACTAAAATTGAGTGGAATAAGACTTTTTTTGTTCTATTGAGTTGAAAAAACTATTGTTGCCTAAAGGCAACATATGCAAGTTTCCATGCTGTCAGCTGGTACCTTTTAACAAGTTTCCACTATTAAGTTAGTGAAGAAGTTAGTTAATAAGTATCAAAACTCAAAGTTTACTAATGTACTTGTACAAAAACATTTTTTTCAGATGTACTGCAAAAAGACCAGGAAATAACATTTCACACATCTTCTTTTTTCAGGCAAGTTGGCAGAGCTGTCATCTTAAAAAAAGCTGGTCAAAAAGGGTTCCAAAACTGATTCCTGTAGGTCACATTGCAAATTTAAGTATTTTCATTGGTTTCCTATGGGCTTCCCTCTCTTTGGGTAACATTGTACCATAGAAGGATAAAGAGAATGGGGCAAGAAAGAAAGAAAGACTCTATGTTTCATATGGAACACCAAAATACCAATGCAAGCCAACGATTAATGCTTATCTTTTATCCATAGTTGTTTAATAGGTCCTGAATGATTTTGAATGATTTGTGCATTGTTACTGCTGCTGTAACAATTTCAATTTCCTGTGAAGGATTGATAAGTTATCTTATCTTATCTTATCTTACCTCAAAAACTAAAATGAAATAAGATTGAATAAATAAAATGATGAAATTTAAAAATAATCTTGATTAAAATTCTAATTAAAAAATATAATGCCTAGGTAACTTACAATGATTGTACAGGCATAAACCTTAAAGTTGTTTCATTTAACATTTTATTATTAATAACCTTCTGACTTCATTTATATTGAATCTATTTATGGTCATTTTAGATACAAAATAAAGCTATTAAATGTTTTGAAAAATAAATCCCCTCTCTTCTGACTTACACTGATTTAGTCCAATTTGAGTTGCTAACTCTCCTAAGTCCAATTCTTTCTGATGATGAGATGTAGCAAATAAAATTCCTCCTGACTGTGTGGGTTTTCTCCATCTTAAGCAGAACTGACATGGTAATTTATATCATTCCACTCAGTGAGATTATTCATTGAAACATTTGTGTCTATAAAACATTGGTTATTTATCAAAATGCAGTGTTGGATGAAGTATTCTTATCCAAGAGCCTCTGGAAATTCACACTCCCTTTCATTCCCTGATGGCCCGTATTCGGAGCGGAACCTTTAAAAATGGTATTCAGAACAAAGTCAAGAAATAATGCAATTATTGTTTTGGCTGAGTGGTAGTTTAATATTAGGGTAGAGAAAAGTGGCTTTTTCAGACCATTGCAGAGAGTTCATACATGTTCAAATGGCAGAGAATAATTTTGCTTAACTGAGACTGGGTGTCTGCTGAAAGGCAGCGCTTCCCGATCAGATATCAGAGAGAAGAGAAGCTCACCAAAGCCCTTGGTCAGTGGCGCTTAGGTTCAATGAGACAACACCGGAGTATCTGGTACCAATTTATGCCCCATAAAGCTTGACTTTTATCATTATATGAGAAGTTAAACTGACCCATTTCCAGATCCATGGCTGCTTTTAATCTAATCCAATTCTGGAGACCTTTGAGGAATTACTCAGCCTATGCCCTTCTTCCTCTTCTCATTTATTTCTGCCCAGGAGAATATATGATAAAATAATTGTTAAGGATTTTCAAGCATATTACAATGCACCATCTCACTCTCACATGTCTAGGGAATAGGTTAGAGAGTTGCAAGGCAATGTGGGATGGACCTGGTGAGCTGGGAGAAGAACACACTAAGGTGAGGGAAGAGCTGTGTTTCTGCGTGAACTTTTATTCAGTGCCTCAGGTACTGTATGGCATGACTTCCAGAGAGTAGTTATTATGGCCTGGCTGAGAGGACTCACAGTGCTCCCTAAACAGGTAAAATGGTCCACAATTTGGTCCTTGGATGGTATCCGAAGTATTGTCCATGGAGGGAAAATAGGGCACAAAAGGGTGTGCAAGGAACTAAAAGCATTACTGCTGTTCCCCTTGGGATTTGGACAATTGGAACCTCACATGTTGCTCACCAAGTCTGCATACTCCGTGTCATCCATCACATACATGCCCTTACCCCATGATGCTGTAGCTACTTGTATTCATATTGAAACTACAAATGAACAGTTTTTATGCTTTTTGGCTGAGATGTCAGTGTTGATGTATGTTTACGCTGTACAACATTTCATGTAAAATAAATATTGTCTGAGGTAGAAACAAAATGTTGCATTCCTGTTTCCCAGTTGAAGCGGACTATGGTTTCAGGGACAGCAGAATAAATCATACCTTACTGCTATTTAATGACTGACAAACAGACAATTATTGCAGCTATTGGCTGATTTAATTTATCATGCTATTTAATTTGCTTTTGATTTACCTTAAAACACTCTTCGCTGGAATTTATTTTATGCCCATCACATTTTGTATTCTTTGAGCATTTTGCTTTCACTTTATGAGACCATTACATAATTTCTGAAGTATATTGTACTACACCACGGTAAACAAGTTGTTTTGATTATACAATTTCAATATGAACCGCCAGGTAATTTGCAAAGGAACAATGAAGAGATATCAAAGCTCATTTGGTTTTCCACCATTTGGCCAACTGGAACTGCACAAAGGAGTCTGGTGACGAGGACTGGAGCAACCAGTCACCATATTTCTTTCCCATTCTTTAAACAGATGTGACAGTCATTGTGTCACATTTTGAAGCCGGCTAACTAAAGAGCCAGGAGAGTGCACACTGTGGAGGGCTTTCCAGACAGCAGACAGGAGAAATTGCACAACGAACAACACAGAAAGTCAGATGGTGTGACCATTTAGTTAAATCATTTTACAGAAGGTCTGCTCACTTTGTTGCCCACGGGGGACAATGAACAAATAACACATTTATTTACAATTAATAATGGTGTCAAAGCTGCCAAAACCTTAAGTCAAGGAGTAGTGTGTGTAAGCTGCTCACATTACCAGATGGTACTATATCATAACTGCATGCTTATTCATTTTAAAGCACATAATTGGAGTTACCTTACAGTCAAACTATTGTAACCTTCAGCATTGTTCTTTTAACCAAAATATTTAGCTGAAATGTAACCTGATGATAAATTTGCTACGCCTATACTAGATGAGTTAAATGCAATTGAAAAGTAACTTCACTTAGATTAAAAGACAAATAAGTTTGATTATTTTTGCCATCTTCTGCATTACTCATATTTGTTTTCTTTCTTACTTTATCAAGATTAATTTTCCTTCAAGGTCCTTCTTCGAATGATTAAATAGGCCGAAAAGAATTATTTGAGCCCATGTTTGCATATAGTGTGACCTGGAACACCGTCAGTACAGTTTTCACAACAAATGTTACATGAGAATGACTCTATAGTCCATCTTCCGAGCTATACTTGTGGGAGAACACCTGGGGTAACACTTTTGAACATGCATGTAAACATGTGAATGACCCTGTAAATTATGGAGCACCACGTTTTCCAGGCCAGTACAGGGATAAATCATGAGACTATGCTTCATTTAGAAAAAGCTAGTCACCTGACTGATGAATTGTGAGAAGCACCTCAACTGACATCACGTGGGGAAAGGTAAGACAAGAGCTGAATATTTATGCACTTTCACACCTCGCTCTTTTTTATTTTAAAAGGGAAAAGACAGAAAAGGTTACTGCCAATAGAAGACAGAGGATGAATGGTATGTTGGCAAGAACAAAAAAAGAAACAGATTTCCTTTTCTGTCAAAAGTTTTGATGGGTTTTGTTTGTTTTAACAAGCCACAGACAGCATGTGACAGAGTTCAAGGAGAGCCTTGGGGGACAGGCCTCAGACATGACTACTCACAGAGAGCCACAAGATTCAGAGCCAGTGTTGTACAAAGAGGATTGTAAAATTGAATCAGAACCACATGACTCCTCATATTTATGTAGATTTCATTACATTTAATGGAAAAAAGTTATTCATGAGCTCTTTAGAGGATGCTGGACTTTTAACAAAAATAAAAATGCTATAATGTATATCACATAATTAACTCTTACATTTTTACTACAAATACTGTTTAATGAGTTTTTTCCCTTTTGTCTGTTCTTTTCACTTTTCATTTTCTACTATTTCTAACATGAAGATATTTCTCCTCTACGGCGCATGCACTAGTTTAACTGCTTGATGCCAACCTGTCTTATCCTCTCTTCTCTTGTGACTCACAAACTGAGAAAAAGCCCACTGGAACTGGCTGACCTCTCTCCGCAGAACTCATCACAAATGTACATGTTAATTCTTTTCCCCACATTCACACCCATAGGGAAATAGAGTTACATCACTCTGAAGCTTGGAGTCCAGAGAAAAGGACCAGAAGGCCATGTAGTGAAATGCAAAATACTGTCCCAAATGTTGTCTGTACTGTCCCAACTAGCCTGACGTAGAGTGGAGGGCATCAAACTGTGAAACTGAGCACTTTATGCTCTCCTCTTAAGCATCAACTGGAGACAGCACAAGACAGAGGAATGGGGAAGGGGGGGAGAGGGGGATGAGAGTTTATGCTGAAATGCATCCCAGACCGCGGCATATTTAGATCCCCGGAGAAGGAAGTTGGTGGGGGTGTGGGGATATGGCGTGAGGCCTCCTGCTGACAGAGCCAGGGATTGGACAATCCATCAGCAAGCTAATCAGACTGATCTGGAGCATACAGGGACCTGGGCTTCTGACGCTGGCGAGAAGCACTTAAGCTACAGCTTCTGCCGCTACAGACTGGCCTGATTTAAGCTACTCTGGCAGTGCTCTTATCAGGACCCACAGTATTAAAAGAGATTCCTGCTAGGATGATCTCACTGCCCCCTGCTGTGCTCTAGGGCAAGCACAAAATCAAGCTCAGCCGCTACAATATGCTTCAGCTTTCAGAGGAAGCTCTGAATGTGCTGCTGCATAAGAAGTATGCTAACAGACGGCAGTGATGAAGTCCATTTTCATATTACCGTCATGCATGTTCACAATACAAGCAGGGGTGTCAGTAAATGAACACAGTGTTGTGTCGGATATTTTACTTCAAAATGCACTGTTTGACAGCATTTCTTTTTTTCATTTTAAACTTGTGAATAGCAATAAAACCACATATCAAAAAAACCCCTAAAATATTTATTTTTCTCAAATCTAAGATAAAAAGAAACATTTTTTCCTCTTTATCACTAATTGAGTGTAAAATGTGTGGGAAAAATATCCAATGAAGAAAAGGAGCAAAAAACTAAAATTAAAAAAAGCATGCTGCATAGACCAAGGGGATCTGTTCGAGATAATCACTAGAGAGCTGCTTGGAGATTGCTAGATGAAAATTCATGGCCTCAAGGTAGTGACAGATGCTATAGTTGAGGAAAAATTCTGTCTAGTATACCGTGTGATGGTGGAGAAACCTGGAGGTGAAAAAGAGATGACATCCCTAGAGGACACCAAGAGCTAAAAGAAGAGGGTATGAGGATAGAAAAAATGGGAAACATTTAATGGCAAAAAAGTACTTACATAGGTATAAAAAAAGATACAAGGTAAAAGCCACACACTACATGCTTGTGTGCAGCAGATAACCTATTAAGAAACAACTGTGGTTTTGAGCCTATTCCTGAAGCCAATTAACCAGGTCTGTATTAATAAATCAGGAATAAATGAACACATAAAAAAAAACAAACAAAGCTTCCAGCTCTACTTTAGATAAGAACACAGACGATTTAGACACTCCCTAATGGCAGCAAAAGAGGGTAAACAAACTTTTGGGGGTGTTACTTCTGCGTAACTGTGTGTCAGGAGGGACGGAGAGCAGGCTTAGCATATTGCTTTTACATCATATTAAGATAAGTATGATGCTGTGAGAGACCTTATTGGATCTCCAGTGGATAGCGGCAGGACAGTGTCGAAGCTTCACAGCATCTGCCTGAGTAATTAGGACTTCAGGGGATGATAGCTGACAGAAAGAAAGAACTGCTGCAGAAATGAGACCGGGGATGAGAGAAACACAAAAAAAAGGAGATAACTGATGGAAAGAAAAAAAGCTCATTGGCAAAGTGATGGAGATGTCAGTGATGCAAAGTCTGCAATGAGATTACTATAGCCGGACTGAGAAGCCAATTGGGGGGCTTTGGATGCAATCATACAGTGTATAACTTCAACAGCATGTGTTACCTTGATGTCAATGAGAAAAACACTTAGCTAGTCTATTGAAATGCACAGCTCACCATTCTATTAAATGTTACTGTCAAATATCCATTTCCACTAAAACAGATAGCTGATTATGTATTCATGGATATGCACATTACCAATTCTTCTCCTTGAATATTATTGCTATGCAGTGTTTGTGCAAGTATGCATTGTCATGTACAGTACACTCACTGGTGCAGGGTTCATCTGGCTGATCAGCATCCCCACGGTAGTAGCCATTGCGGCACACGCAGACAGTGGCAGCCTCTGATGTGGAACGGCTGTTGGAGGGGCACTGCAGACAAAGGCCTGCACCTTGAGTTGACTTGAAGGTACCTGGTGGACATGCTGGGACAAGAAGAAAAAATGTATCAGAAAAGGAATCCATCTGTTAAGGTGCTGCAAATCAATGAAAACAGACGCACGTTTCCTTGTAAATTGTAAATCAACACATCTAGTTTGTCTGATTCTAAAGACTTAGAGCAATTTGCAATGATTACATCCATCATCATGAGGCTCCATAGAGTAAACGGAAAAAAATAGACTGCATTCACACAACTTCGTTCTAGTTTTCAACAACTCAAACGGCTTGATACTATAAGTCACATTATCCCCTTTATACAAGCATCTTCAGTCAGGTTAGGCTTTCAAACCATACAAGACGCTCGGTGCAAATAATGATTCTGAATTCTGTTTGAGCATACCTTGATGCACGGACAACAGCAGGACTACTGACCATCGGATGATTTGATAACCTGCTCTACTTTCTGGACCATAGTGGCCCTGACTTCATTGCGCAGAATTACCTCAACATACTGCAATAACTCTAATATGTCCAGCTCTAATAGCAAGAAGAACAAGTAGTACTGCAGCACTACTTTGCGGAGGTTGCTGTAATATGTCAGAGTCCTGAAACTTTAAAGACCGTGGTGGAGGACAAAGATTATTGTAACCGATATCACTACCCCTTAGTGAAGGCAATAATATAATCCATTTGCCCCAATGCCTCAAAAGAATGCAAAACTGAATATATTCTGCACCATGTCGAAGGATTTAATGACTATAATAACTATGATAAATGTGTGGTTAGCAAATTTACAGACGTGGGACGGAGCTGCAGTGTTGTTCCACTCCAAAGAGAAAGGGTTATAAATTTAATGGGACAAGGCTGATTGATTGTAACAGCTTAACGGTAGATGTAAGGTATTCTCATACTTGTGTGAAAACATGAGTCGTATTCTTCTAAAGCATTTTGGCAGCATGCAAAGGGAAGAATTACTCTGAGAAAAGATGAAGCCACTTTAAGAAAGCAAGAGAAATATGTTTCGTATACTGTGTAGATGCAAGGACAGTTCATGAAAATAATGAACCTTCGGTTGATTGATTAAATCAACATTGAATTCTCTCACAAAAGTTGTTCTATTGTATCTATAATGCTTTTTCTTCAGTATGATAAACAAGTTTAGAGGTTTTGTTTTTTACAAAAGGTAAAAAAGGTAATGAACTTGATCCTATTCTTGCTCACTGGCAGGTGAAATATTGGAGAATGTCATAGCCTTTATACCTCATATTTACAGGCTTTTAAGATTTAATTTAAAAAAACTATTCAGCTCCAAAAAGAAAAAAAGAGCAGTTAGCACTGGAACCTGGAGTCTATTTTACACCACTTTTATGAGGGCTGGTATCTGTTTTTATGACTCCTTCATTTATACCATTCAGCTAGCCTCTCTGATGGGCTGTTAGTGACAGATAGAGACATACAGTAAGAGTGAGAACACACACTTACACACACAGCTCATGCAGCTGCCAGGCCACTGGCTCTTCTCCCGTCTCCTTAGCTATGGTTGACAGACACACCAGAGACTAACAGGCTGACCTCCTGTCTAGTCACACACTGTCTACCCACAGCTGTAGCACAAAATACAAATACATGACCACAGCAACAACCACAAAACGGTTATAAAAGAATCCAAAGCTCTACTGTGGATACTCTAGATGTATGTATGGAAAATACATCACAGTTCTAAAAGGTATATAAGAGCGTCATAAAGACAGTCGTATATACGGAAAAGCAAGGCTGTTTCATTGTCTGCCAGTGGACGTTTGTGACCTCTGTTGAGTTGTTACACAGAGATTGGATGTTCGACTGTATCCCGCTCCTCTCTATACAGGAATGCTGAGACTTTCAGCAGCATTCCCCTGCCATATGTGTAAGCACAAACCAGCTGCAGGGCCATTTTAGAAAGCAATAACTTCAAACGATATGGGACGTTACAGGACGATAAAACACAGATCAAAAATTCATTTCTAGCAGGAGGCGGGGAGAGGACTTATTTGTCATCATCTTAGCTGTGTAAAAACTTCGACATCAAGAGGGAGCGTACAACCAGATGCATGCAGATGGCCGTCTCACACAAGCGGGCGAGAAAGCTTCAAATGTATTGAACAGGCTCTTATGAAAATGGATCACTGTAGGGTGTTCATTGTGAGTTTAATGGGGTGTGAGCCGAGTATGTGCATTAGGTTTTGCCCTCGGGTTGTGTGTTTACAGACAGACTGCATCTTCCCTGGACACTCATAAATGGGTAAAAGTGAAGAGAAAAGCAGAGGAGGCAGTGCTGATTCAGCTTTCTCAGATAGTGCTGTAAATGTTGAAAGCAAGCTAAGAGTGAGGCAAAGAACACAAACACTCTTATACTAAAATAAACACACACATTGTGTAACCCAAGGGGGCTGGTATCAAAGAATGCAATTCCAGATTTGCACAGCATCACATGAAGCCACTGTTGACCCCATTAAGTGACATGACACACCCACATTTTCCGCCATTTGACTAGAATGTCTTCTATAGAACCTGAGATTATTTAATGCCTCTCCTTGGAAAACTGTGGATGCTGCGATCAGCATTACAGAAGGGGAGATAAGTGACAACCAGGCACAAGCAAATATGGCAGTCAAACACAGACGCACAGAAATGCATGTACAAACACTTTAAAACACAACAGAAGATTAATGTCTGTCTAGATTATAACTCCCTACCTTGGAACTGAGGCTCTTTCTCTAATTGAAACATAATATGAGCATGAATCCAATCATTAAACTCATTAATTAACTGCTTAGTGATGTGCCTCAGAGTAAGAGGGAAGGAAAGAAAAACAGATATGGGCAGGAGAGAATGACAAAGAATCATGTTATCAAATCCCTAAAAGGGCAGGCAGCGCAGGCTGAGAATCATTACTGTATGCTTCATTGAATTTGGAACTGGGCCCAAAGTCTTCTCTCCTGATTTGTGAATATTTAGATTGGAGAAGGCCAGGAGGAGAAAAAAAGGACACATCACTCATCAAATGTTTCGGTTTACAGGGATAGGGGGGGATTTAATGTTAGATCAACAAGCAATTAGTCTCCCTGGTGGGAGAGGAACCCCAAACTGAACTGGCTTCATGCAGAAACCAAACATTCCTTCCTTTCAAGTGGGCTGGACAGGATCGTCTTTGCATTGTTCTTGCTTCCTGTATGTCTCACTTCTTTGCCCCCAAATTCTTTTGTCTTTTCTGTTGATAATGAGATGGGCTCTCTCTATCATTTCTCCTCTAGTTTCTCTTTTTGGTGATTGACGAGTTGAAATCTGTGCTGAGTTTTGCTGTCTTTCCACTTCCTTCTGTCTCCTTCTGTATATAGTATTTGACAGGAGTACAACATCAGTGAATCACTGCTTATAAAAACCATAACAGTATATATGTGATAATTCCATGTCATAGCAAAGACCATAGCATAGACCAACAAACATAACATAATCACCTCTTTGTTGTAATTTTTCTTGTTACCACTAGATCACTAATCAAAATAAC
>JBBBVT010000008.1:12077704-12094319 GCA_037177035.1 Craterocephalus eyresii
CATTTATCTAAATATATATCTCTACATATCGCCATATCTCCATCGCCTGAAAGGACTGATGGTTAGGCAACTTCACACAACTTCACAAGAAAAAAAAAACATGAAGAGTGAAAAATAATAGGAGTGGGACAACATGTCCCTCCTTGGGGGATGAGAACAGCTCTGTTTATGGTAGGTATTTCCATTATGTCCGAACAAAATCTCTGGATCCCCCTTGCATCATTAGAGGCCCACTGTCACTGCAGTGGGAGCAGTGCATCTGTGTTTGGGGTCATTAGAAACACTCTTGTTTGAGCCCTAAATTCAAAGAGTCTTTGTTTGGGTCACGCTCTTTCACCACTGCTCTCTGCCACCCTCTGTCCCCCCCTTCCCCAACCTTTTCAAACTATTGAGAGCCATGGAAACAAGAAGTCTTTCACTCTCTTCTTTCATATAGTTTTCTCTGTTTCTTTCCTCCACTAACCCATTTTGTCCTCATCACGCTGGTCCTTGCTGCAATAAGACTAATAGGATCAGGGAGAGTCAGATGCCGACTTAATTGGGCTTCAAGGTGACTCGGCGGATGATGGTGTGTGTGTGTGTGTTTGTTTCTTTTGTTGTGTGGAAGTAAGGGCACATTGATGTGTTTGCAAATGAAGTAAACTCTGTGGAACCGAAATAGACAAGGCCAAATGGGCAGGAATTGGCTCTAATAGCTTATGGGGCCTTTACGGGTCCTATCTGTCAGATCCTTTACACGTACACGAGACAAACAAAGAAGTAATGAAATCCTCAGTGAGGCAGAAAGCTGTAAAATTAGAAGTTTTGCCCTGAAAAGCTAAACTTTAAAGTGTTGAATAAATAAGAAAGGCTGAGGAGATTAAGTGCTTGCTTGTGCTTCTTGGAAAGAATCGCTGTTTTATTCCAGTTAGATTCTCTATTCACTCTCATACAGAGAAATAGGCCAGCTAGCTGATGTTCATGACAATGAATGAATAGTATAAGGGTACATATTAAGTTTCATATGGTTTTATGTTAAAGTTAATAATGTGATAAACATGCCCAGGTCACTGCATTTAACATTTTTAAAATGCACACACAGAGAGAGTAATACATTTTCTGAGCGCGTGTGCTCCATGATGGCAGCCATTAGACAGGAGTAAGGCAGCCATGATGAATCGGCACTTAGCCCAAAGAAGCGCACTTGCTCAATGGTCTGTGAATCTCCCGCTGCCACTGTCAGCCTCCAGAATGTTAAATAAAGTTATTTGAATATTTGTAATATTAATGTGCCAACATGTCAAAAGCCCACTGGAGTCTAACGGTGGGAGAAAATATGAGAAGATTCATTTTGCTGTGTGGAGATCCAGGGCTGCTCCACTGAGGAATTATGTAAATGCCCAGCTATATAAATACATGATCATGGATAATGCTTCGGACAGATGAATGGATAGACTGGCTCATAGGTTCAATTAAAATGTAATAAATAAGTTGTGAGATGATTTTTACAGGCAATCATATTTGTAATTCAATTCTCATTTCTCCTTTTTCATCCTAATCAGATGTAAATTAATTTAAACCAATGACTAGTGGAAACACTAAGCTCATTTCAGATTCTTTTATCAACAGCCTTCAAGTTGGCTGATATCTGCTTCGCTTAGGAAATGCCTAAAAGAATAAAATAAAGAGAAAAATATCATATTTTTATCACTGGAAACCAATTACAAAAAAAACAAAACAACTGCAGCTGAGAACTTTATCAAAGACTGCCACCTTCGTATCCTCCACTCAGAAGTTATCGGTTCAGAAAGAAACCCACTTACCCAGGGGAAAAAAGAAGTTAAAAACACACGGGCCTAAGTTTTGAATTGCTTTTGTTTATTATTAATGCTAGTTTTTATGTTTATGCTTTTCTCTGCAGTTTATCTATGTCGCAGGAATATTTTGGATGTTGGCTACTGTATACTATTTGATAAAAGCAGTCTGCTCCTGATAAGAGGTTGACCAGGAGTAGGAAAATATTTTTGGATAAAAATGTTTTTTCTCCCAGTTGAGTGATAGTTTAATACCTAGATGATTTAGTTTGGCATACCAACAACATTCATCTGCCACATCAGTCAATTTCAAGAGTTTAACCTCGGGGTGGAGGGGTGGGGTTGTTAGTGATTTCATAAAATACCACAAAGGTCATTAACATGATCAATGTCTGCATAAGCAGATGATGCGAGGTAAATGTGTTTAAAGTGATTCTATCACTCACTCAGCTGGAGACTGCAACAACAGTTACAAAAAGGTTCAATAAACCAACCATCAAATCAGTGTCTCTCAGGTACTTGAGCTGAACAGGACACACACACACACACACACACACACACACACACACATACATATAAACAAGACAAGCTTTGCATTGGCGGAGGGGGTGAGGTGCTGTTTGGAGTGTCTCTGCTCGATTTAACAGGGAGGTGATAAAATATTTAGCAGATTGCTTACATAGCCGAGGGGGAGAGAGGGAGAGAAAGGGAGGGGAAGAGAGAGCAGGGGATACCCAAATGGCTTGCGTGGGAGCTGGGGAACTGTTAATGAGGATGGCATGCTGGCATCATCGTTACAGAGCACAACTCTGTATCTCTACATGGCCTCTATGCCCAGCCGATAGCACGGTGCAGGACTATGCACCGCACTACCTATCATTAATTAAAATGTATAGATTACAGAACATGCAACCGGGCACTGGAAGGATATTACAAATATAAATAAATAAATAAAAGCACTAAGCTGCACTCATATTGTGGTCATAATAAATTATATACAAATGTATTTAAACAGAACAAGCAACAATTTGTCTTGAAAAATAAACTTAGCATTTGCCTTGCACTATCTACAAAGATTGTACAATGTTTAGAGCTCTACAGTCACGCTTGTTTTGTTATATGAGGAAAAGCATGTTTAAGAAAATGTTTGTCATTTCAATCTGATCAATTCATCAACTATTCTCTTAGACAACATTCATTTGTAAAAATGTATATAAATAATGTTACACATTAACAGATTGTTTATTACTGGTCAGCACCATTCCCTTTTCTAAGCAGCACTTCACAATAATTATTTCAACTTGAATCTACTTGCTCTCATATTCTTTTTGTTCCTGTTCCTGTTACTTCATCTCTAATGGGCAATTACTTTAGACCGAATGCTGAGGCCATGCTATTGCCCCAACCTCCAATTGATTGGCTGCCTGTTGTACTCAGCTTCCACAAGCACTTTTAGGTTAGATTTCCCTGTTTAAATAATAGATTACAAGTCCACAAAAGGAGACTGCATGGAAAATAAAAGGCTTAGATTGCGGTTATTGGAGGGGGGCTCTCAGTGGAGAGGAGAGGTGATTCTACACACAAGTCTGACAGTCAGTTGGTTATGAGAGATAGAAATGATTAATCTGTTTCTCTACTTCGATCTTGGTATTTGATTCTTACTCCAAGCCTGCAAGTCGGTGTATGTACTGAGGATTAAAGTCAACCTACACAACATTTCTAAGATTTATACTATTGTCTGCTACATTTTAGCTGCACAGTCTTCTTTCTGTATGTACACGGAATGAATTGAGAAGGATTGCTGGCATTAGTGGAGATATGTACATCCCTTTAGTTACAATATTTCAGAGCAAAATATCCTCTGGTAGACTGCATGTAAATATGCCTGTGTGGGTTTTTGGTTTTTGTGACAATGATGTGTGCTATGGAAGCCAAAAGATTCTCCAATAAACACACTTTGGGAACATCCTAATCGTCATTTGCTGTGCAGCACCTGTGTTCAACATAACTATCAAATATGGATTCCTAGATCAAAAGTACTTTTGCATTTAACCCTTCTGATTTTTTTTTTAATTTTAATTGAGGACAGTCAGAAATATTTCACTTGTTACTGAGAATTTACTGTTTGTTGAAATTCACCTTTAATATCCAACCTTCCATGAGCATACCTCATGAAAAACAAGGAGAAGAAGAAATATGGTGAGATACTGCACAGGGGAGATGGTTCAGAAAGGTTTATTATAGAATCTTCAGCCAAATCTAAGTGGACATTGCTGACAGTGGCTTTATTGCTAAAAAATACAATTTAATAAGGTTAGAGATAGAAAGCTATTCCGGATCTAGTTGTTCAACTGAAACATACTGTACCAAAAGTATCACAAAGTAATGTGAAATATGATATATGAGATAAAAAAGGATATTTCATTATCTTATATATTGAGAGTATATATAAAGACAGTAAATATTTAATGGCTAAAATAACTATTAGAATTAGCTACATATTGAAAAACTGTAGAATTAAAACTTTTTTAATAATTTACAGACGCGATAAACACTATTTCCTAAGAAAACTGTGATGGTGACATTTGTGAAACAACCTGAATATTTATCATTTAATTATACCTATTATTTAACTAAAAGCAACCAATTTCTGCACTTTAATCCAATTGGAAAGTTATCCAGCCTCAGCTAAGGGTGGTGTGTGTTTGTGTCTGTGTGTGGGTGTGTTACCTGTAGGACATAAAGCAATGCAAGAAGGATACAGTAGACACAGTCATGCACAGTGTGCTTCGGAGATATGTGGCACTCTTATATCTGTTTATTGATCAGAGCAGATGGGCGTCAATCAATCTTATCTGGGTTCCACACACTTTCCAACTAACCTCCTGAGGCAGGCCGACCGATACTGCACCAAAATGAGAGCCCCAAGTCTCTTATTGCTCAACACCTTGAGCAAATTTTCTGTTTGAATATGTGTGTGTGTGTGTGTGTGCTGGAAAGTGTGTCAAAATAACAAGGTGCAGAACCTAAAGGTGAATTAGAGGACACAAAGAAAAAGGAAGGAAGTAATATCTTCAATCAAAATCTCACATTATCCATCACTTTAAATACAAGTCATTATCTATTTCCTTTGAACTCGGCCTTCCACACATCATACTGAGACAAAAGCAAAACTCTCACCATCTGTGAAGTACGTTCTACAAAAGGCTGGCATTCGCTACAAATTACAGCATGGTGCTAATGTCCCTTTTTAGTGCTCTTGTAGATAGAATCAAGGAAAACCTACTGTACAGCATATTGTGCTCAGCAAAACTTATGAATCACAATCAAACCGGCCTTTTTCAGTGATGTGGAAAATATGGGATCCAAGCCTTGTTATATGGAAACCAAAAATAGAGCAACATTATGTCAGTTGTCCGCGATGAATTGATTAAATTATCCTTTATTTGATAAGGGAGACAGAAATGAATAGCAGAAAACATGTAAATAGGGTGCTCTTAACTAGAAGAGGTAATTCAACAGTGGTATGTTTCTGAAAAAGAAAAAAGAATCTAGTTTATTTCTTACCTCGGCAGACGTTGCCGTTGTCAGGCTCAAACCCAGCTTTGCATGTGCAGCTTCCAATAGGAACCATCCACTCTCCGTCACCGTTGCAGTAGAGCTTTATAGGCACATCCACTTCTTCTGAATTGGGGATGCAGGTCCCTCTTGCAATGACAAGAGAGGTGCTTTCGGCCCCTGTCAAGGTCTCCGGAAAGATTGCAAAGTTCTGGACCACACTCGGACACTTCTTATAAAACACCCTGACTGACAGCAGAGACATGCATGCCCCATAGTCCTGAAATGCCAAGTAGAAGCCATTCCTGGACAGTGGGCCGAAGCTGCGCACCTCTGTGTTGACCTTCATTAGGCGCCCACCAAAGTCCACCTGCGAGAAGCTCTCATCCGCAGCAATAGTGTCCACTTTGAGGTAGGGGGCTTCCATCCAGAAGGCTGTGCCTTTAGTGGCAATGACGGCATCTGTTTCATAATAGTACAGATTAAAGGTCTCCTTGCAGGAACCGGGGACGTTTGGAATGGAGCTGCAGTCGCGCACAGTGAACCGTATTTCTACATAGATGCGCTGGGCTCCGCGGCGATCGATGAAGGTGGTGAGGAGCCAGTTATTTTGGCTGGACTCGAAGACATTGCACACCTGGTAGGTCCTGATGGTGTTGAGGTTTTCATCATAGCCACTCACTTCCTCCCACTACAGAAAAAAACAGAGAGAAGGAGAGAGGAGTGCACATGGTTGATTAGTAATCATCTGTGATGAGGCTGCAGTCCCCCTTTTTTTTATTTTTGATCAAGAATGTTAATATTGGCTGAGCTGCAGAGAATTTGTACACATATTACTATCCTCCCTGAGGCACTAAATATGACGCTTCTTCCTGGATTAACAAAAAGGCATCAGCCTATTGAGCTACGGGGCTTATTCATCCTTTGAGAATACACAAGTGTCCTCCTTTTTTGCAATAATAAACAACTGTCTGAGTGCAGCAACAGCAAAACACCACTTTATCGTCTTGTTCTCTAAATACGCTCACAGCTGTAGAATGTGTTTTCCCACTGTACGAGCTCAAGCTGAGTAATTACCGCGGATGCAATGCTATTTGCCATCTATGCCAAGTGTTGCTGGGCACTGGGTTGATGCATTAGAAAATATGGTTTCTAAATTATGCCACAGCTGAATTACAATTAGACAGACGTTGGATACATGGCTGCCAAGAGCCAGTGTAGTGGAAAAGCGCTTGTGTGCAAACTAAACTGAAGTATGCTGCGGGCCATTTCTTGCAGGTGTGACCCAGAAAGTTTGCTGGACGAGTATCAGAACGCCTTTAGAGAATTAACTCTGTGTGACGAGACGATGAAAATGTGCGATCAACATTTGGCTGAAATCACCGTGAATTGGGAAGAGAAATCATACCGAGAAGAAGCGTGCCCAGAATTCATACGAAAACTTTTTGGAAAACTGTCCATGTGTTCAAACCGTGATTATTCTAAATCTGTTCAGCATTTCAATCCCACATCATTTCTACTCTCTTTAGAAGCAATATTTTTTATAGTACTACTTGAAGCGAGCGGCTTGGTTGAGAGATTAATTTCTCTAAATTCTGCAACGTCAATGATCCAGCTGTAGGCGAGAAGTTAATGAGGTCTATAGTGGACTGAGTGAGCCTCCAGTCAGTTCATGTTTCTTGTCTCCATATATCTCCTAGCGCTTCCTACTTCTTCTGACCTTTAAAGCCCCAACAGCACAATCAGGCTTAATGGGAAGGGGCAGGATATCGGTTCCATGAACCAATCAAACCATGCAAAAGATGCCAAAGTCTTGCTAGATGAGATCATGAGATGATATTAGACAAGAGATACAGGATAAATGTGTGTCATCAAACTTTAATGTCGATTCGGTGCAAGGAACACATGCGGAACAACAAGCGGGGTTGGGTCTCTAGAGGGCATGTTGAGGGTGGTGTGGAAAGACACATGATGAACAGCGAAACTGCTGACATGATAAATGAGTTTACAGAAATCTGAGGTGCAAATTAAAGCCTTTTTTCACCGCTGCTCCCTCTGTGCCCACTTCACTGTACTGTTCTCCCCCCCTTCCTCTCTTCCCCCTTCTGCTCTCCTCTCTCGTCTCTGCTCTGTAATGACCATTCATCAGCATTACAGGAACCTGTCCCTTTCAGCACTGCCTGTTCATTAATACAGCCAGCCCTAGGCTCCTCTGCAC
Source organism: Craterocephalus eyresii (assembly GCA_037177035.1). Classification (NCBI taxonomy): domain Eukaryota; kingdom Metazoa; phylum Chordata; class Actinopteri; order Atheriniformes; family Atherinidae; genus Craterocephalus; species Craterocephalus eyresii. Next base: position 12,085,274 of record JBBBVT010000008.1, read on the forward strand.
CCGTCTCCTCAGGTCTAGGAGGGGGTCCTCACCGCCTCACGCCTAGCCAAATGACCACCATCTTTCACACCAGAGAGATGCCTGAGGCGTCTCCAATAACGTACGTCCAGATCCCATCTGGAAATTCATTGGCTCTTATAATAATAATGAACTATAGTATTTTATTTAATCTCCAGCAGCCATCCATTGTCAGCATTGTCTAAAAGAAAAAACTATTACATTTACTTAGCTGCTATCAGAAGGTCTTTTTGCCTTTTGTGTTTTCCATTTAATTGCTGTTTATGTGTGTTTTGGGGACGGTAGAGTTTACAATTTGATATTTTATAGACAACATATTGATTTGCTGGCTCTTGCTTTGCTGCTGAGAGCTTGAGGCTACTGGCAACATTTCTGCCTGCATAGGACCAAAACATTTGATTACTATGAGCATTGACATCACAGTGTGTATCATTTTCCCAGCATACAAATCCATGGCGCACAAACATTTAGACAGAACGATTGTATATTCCTTCAGCAAGAGCCACGTCATGTGAATACCTTGCAAATGCACAAGTGTCTTTTCTTCGGCTCTTTCCCCAAACCTTTTAGACGGTGAGTCTACCTCCATGACATCTCCCCGACCCAAAAAAAGAGAAGGTCATCACTTGTAACCATGACGGTAATGGAATTCTCTGTTCTTTGCATCCATTTCTTCAATAATTTGTGTATAAAGCAACACAAGCCCTTCAGTGTGTATATTTAGCCTGTGCATTAAGAACCCAAGCACAGATATATGGTTCCAGTGTGAAACTTTGTCGCAAGGAACAGGAAATGTGGAGAAAGACTGAAGGGTAACATGCAGGACTGTCCACGGACCAAACTGGAGCCTCCCTGCTTGAAGCCATTTGCACCTCTACAGCATGCATGGACCCTATCCTCTCATCTGTTGAGTCACACCGAGTGGTATGTATCATTGATACGGTCTTTTGGTGAACAAGGTGTGGGAGTGAAACGGTGTTTGTTTTACAGGTTTTTCCTGCAGTAGGTCTCCTACAAGTTCAGGTGAGAAGATATCGTTTCTTTTTGGCAGTCGGATAAGACACTGCAGACCAGAAGTGGATTTGAGTTACGCAATGATAAACTAAAAATGCAGTCCAGCGGGAAGAAGCTGCAGCCGTTGTCCAACATCACTTAACACATTCTTTTATGTGTCTGTAAAGTTTGCTCTTTTTCAGCTTGCTTTACATCACACATATCTTTATTCTATTACTGACATTTTCACTGCAGTGTTTTAGATGTTGAGACACCTGACAACCACTGAAAGCCTTTTTATATACCACTCATTTATAAGCCCATGAATAGTACCCAATGGCTCCATTCTAATAGCTTTGCTTTTACCAGATGTATGAAAGATACTTTTCCCCTGCCCGGAGCATCCAATGTTGCCATTGTGTGTGTCATTACAGCTGCTATATTATTGGCAGGAGCAAGGAGTCGGAGCAGCTATAGATTTACAGAGCACTTAATGTTGTGCTAATGACCAGTCACATCTAGCAGAGCTGAAGAAGAGAGGGTGGAGGAAATGGAAAGAGACAGAACGATGAATAAAAGAAAAATATGAGCTGATATTTTCAGGCTGGTCTTACCCTCCCCACAGCCTCAGCTCGCTGCTATCAAGCCACTCTACCCTCCTGAAGACCATTCATCACAATGATCTCTTGCCATTACCCTCAACGACTAAAATAACAAAGAGCAGCTTAAATGGCCAAGGTCTAGCTCTGCAGAAAGGCAGCATCCAACACAGAGCTGGGGAGTAGAGCCCCATTCACAGCTGGAAGGACTCGCATATCAGAATATGAATGTAACAACTCCTAAAAATAACAGACTAAATGGCATAGACTCATGAGTCATTTGGAGAAGGAATGGTGGAAAAAGGCCAGAGGAATGCCTCTTGGATCTCAGAGAATACATTTTACACAAAGGGAACAGAATGGAGCCTCTTAGCTTTTTTTTTTCTCCAATCTAATTGCTGATGGTGTTCCTATGGCCTATCCTTGGAAATGTATATTAACCTTTAAGAACAGGTTAAAGACAAGAATCTAAGGCAGTGCTTCTCAAAGTGGGTGCTGGGGCACACTAGGGGTGCCACCCAAAAACTATTATTCTGAGATTTAATTTTAAAAAGATCTGACATTTCATATTAATGAATATATTCTTTTTAAATGTTTTTTTTAACATATGAATTGGATTGGATTCATTTTTGATAAATACATATATCAAATTAACCATAAAAATCTGCCTCATGTACCCATTGTCAGGTCAGCCCGACTGCACAGCACATTTATAGCCTGATTAAACCGGGGAAATCTGATTTCATTTATTTTTTGTAGTGTCTCTCTCCTTGTATTTTAACTGCATCCTGCTGCCCTTAATCTGAGTTCTCCTGGTCTCAATTTGTTGTTGGGTCCTTGTATCGCCTGTGTTATTGCTTGGGCAGTCCACCTCCTATGGTTTTATGGCATTTGTGTCTCTGATTTATCATTTTGCATTTTTGCAATTTTTGTAGTAAAAGTAATTATCAAAGCAGTATAAAAGCAAAAAACTAATCACAGATTAAATATGCAAATCTGTCCAAACGGATCTACGACCCGCCGTATAGCGGTAGTCTCATGTATCACAAGACTTCCAGACCAAAACAAACGCGAGCATCAATGGGCAAAACTGCAAGCGCAATTTCTGGTATAGGGAGACCCGATGGTGCAGGAAATTTCAGCTTTTTCAAGCAAAATAATTACTTCCAAGCAGCTTTATGACTATGACAATGTTACATAGAGTCTCTTTAAGTTACCTTTTCAACATAAACCCAAAAGTCTCCAATGAGCTTTTGTTGTTGTTGTTTTCAGAAAAAAGAAAACTGCTTTTTATATACACTTGATCCTCAAGTTTCCTTAAAAGCTGCTGAAATGTCAGTGCTTCATGGGGATCTTGAAACTTGGTGGGAGCATGAAGTACAACCTGGTTTGTTTTTAACTCCAGCTCAACCAGACAGACAAAGGGACAGGACTTGATAACGTTCATCATATCATTTAACCTCTGCTAATTCATAAGAGAAGGAGGCCTGAGACGAGAAGCATCAACTCAGCTGATCTTTAACCTCCAGTCTGCTCCCTGATCCTCAGAGGGGTTGCACTTTTCTTCTGCTTCTCAAATCCATCAGCACCAGTTAATTCAGTTACAGATGGGGAAACACAGATGGGCGATGAGCAGCTCAGAATATTTCTAAGTTAAAAACTTCTGGTCTTAGAAGGGTCTACAAAAAGATAACTGATTCTGAACAGTCTTCCAAGGCACCAGTTTATGGCCCTGGGCAAAAGATGAATAGTAACCAAGAAGAAATGCTCCAATTCAAATTGGTTTAATGATGCAATGATATTTTCACATTTCTATATCTTCTAATGCAGGTAAATCCCTTGACTTTGAGCATAGTCAAGTCTTTTGTTTTCTTGCATCCCTCAAATAATCTAAATTTGTTTGTATGTTTTTCGTTTCTTTCTTTTTTTTACAAATATAGCTAGCATACTCAAAATTTATAACCCCGAAAGGAATGGCTAGCACATTACGGATTACTCTCTTACCAAGAGTCATCCCATCATCTATCACTCCACAACTAAAACATAAGGGTGGAGCTGAGCACAATGCTGTTTTTCATGCTACAGGCTTCGGATCTACATTTCAATAATGAGTCTATTTGTTATTCATGACAACCCAACATTGTACCGAGGAGGGGCGAGTATACCTTCACATAATACATTTTAAGATAATTAGGCATGAATAAACCCACATTTAAAAAGCCTGCTTTAATAAAAGAGAAAAAAGAAAGAAGAAAAGAAACCATATGTGCGCAGGTGAAATTCACATTGGCAGATTAGCAAAGGCCAAGGTCTTGGAAGGACAGTGGATTATCGGTGGACATGAAAAGCTAAGACAGGGATTGAACTCTTTATGCCCTTGCTGAAAGATGCTCTTCTCGTTTTTGCAAAGCTCTGTGCTGACAGTAATCACAAGCCAGATAGCTCCTTTTTTCCCTCCAACGGCTGTTTCAAATATCTCCAAGTTAATGAGGATATTTGCATTTCAACCTTCAGGTCTGTTCCTTGAAGTCGATGGACATGTCATATGAGGCAAAAGTTCATTTGCTCTGGTAAAATCACTGCTGCTTGGTTCACCCAATTTCACCCAAGTTTTGAAATACATTTTCATAGTCTCTAGTAAAATCACTTACATACTCAGACTTTGACACACAGCCAAAGTGCAGCCTGTAAAATATGCAGCGGCATGATTGCTATTATCATTTTTGATCAGCTGTGTTATTGAATGAATGCTGCTGTCAGGGCTGTTGCATGGGAATGATTATTTCGCGGGGCATCTGAGGCCTAGTTCCGCCTGGCTGGATGTGATGGATGGGGAGGAAATGGTGATGTCTGAAACACTCCAGGTCCTGCCAGATCCAAGCCACTATATAATTACAGTCACACAGATTGTCTGAGCCAAAGTAGAGTTCTGTCCATCTGGCTGGATGCGGAGGAATGAGTCTCATTAAAGCTCTGCTCCCTGACCACGCCCAGACCCTGATTAATACATTTGTAGGACTCATTGACTTCATGGTGATGATTTAGAGCCTTTTTGTCTGTTAGTTTAGTTTTTTTTTTGTTTTGGTGACTTTTATGCAAATTATCCAGAAGTTATACTATCTGAGAGATCGATTATGTTGAGAAATATTTGGAACTTGGACACCTCAAGAGATCTTTGTTGCACCATGTACGTGACCAGTCTACACTCTCTTGTGTCATCCAAAATTTTAAACATTGTATTTTCAATTAGAGGCCAGTTCTCATAAAAATCAATCTGCTGCTCTTTAATATTTTCAGAAGAAGAGTTAGTCAACACAACTCTCTGAGTTGCCTATAAACATGAAGCTGTAATGGTGTAAAAAATTACAATTTCTGGTGTTTGGTAATAGAAGTTTCCATGATGGGGAAACAAAGACACTAAAGTAACAAAGGAAAGGAATAACATTTTTTTTTTATTTTTCTCAAGGAATACTGTGGTAACTTCTGTCGGAAATGCAGAATCTAGTTAAAATGTGCCTTCTGATTGTTTCAACTGTGATATTTAGTCATTAAATAAATTGTGTGGAATTATTCTCCAGTATTTTGTGGGATATATATTTACTTTTTAAATGTACTTTTTAAGCATAGCAGCCAAAAAAAAGAAAAATCATTCTAACCATTTCTGAAATTTGTTATTAAAGAAGAATGGAATAAATGAAAACCAACTAAAGAATTTATGACAAAGGCAAAAGTTGCTTTATAATCTTTAACAAGCAGTTTCCTGAAGTCTTAGATCTCACAGGCACCAGGTAACACCCACTCAGGTACCTTCAGACACATGACACATGCAGCCTCAGTGGGGTTTCCTGTTACCAGTAGCAACATCACCTTGGTCATTGAGTGAAAGGCCCAAACTGTTTATTTAGTTTCGGTTCGACAGCCTCAGCAACCTTATAGATATATTGTGGAGGATGATGAGCATGAGTAGCAATAATTCATCCAAAACATGCACTGTAGCCTACTTATTGAAACTGCAGACGTGCGATGTTGTATCCGCTTAAGTATGGGAAAAAGAAAATGAAAGATATCTAAAAGTAGAGCAAGACGAGCTACACCGAGGAATTCATAGAAAGAATGTAAAGAGAAAGCACTTGAATAATTTACAGACTTACACTGCATGGAGGGAGAGACAAAAAGGATGGATAGTGGGTGGATGAGTGCAATTTTAAGACAGATAGACTGATGTAAAGAAATCAGAGGTAAAAAAACTGAAAACATCCTGGGTGGGTAAAAAGATGGAAGGATTTAGGTCTATTTCTGCCTGCTTTGTAGGACTGCAGAGGAATCAGGTACAGCAGGTACTGTGTCAGAAACACAACCACTCCTACACACATAAACTCAATACACCCTCAAGCCACTCTTTCACACTCCCTCCAAATTCAAACCAAATTAAGGATTAGTCTTTTTTTTCGTTTAGTTTTTTTTTGTTTTTGCCCCAGTTCAATCACTTTGTTCTTTTATTTATTGTTTGACAGAAAAATGCCCTTGCTTTCTTGAACATGCAAGAGAATTCTTACATTTGAAATGTGGAAGGAGGATACTTCAGGGGGGAGAAAAAAAATCAATAATTGAGGTAGCCATGTGTTATTTGGTTTTTGAAAAATGAAGAGCGGTAAAAGGGTGAAAAATGAAGAAATATTAGAGGTAAAGTGGCACACAGATTGAAGCCGGCTTTATTTAATTTGAAAATGTGCTCTCCAAGACACACAAATAGTCAAATATTTTTGCTTTTTTCTGTGACTAATCAAAGACGCTGCCGTGTTGGCCTAACACGATTTGTGATATAAATAAAATGAGAAAAAAATGCTCAAACAACCAAAGAGAGCCATGGATCCATATTGATGTAACATCTCTTCTGCATTGCATGATGCAGCTCAACTCAAATCTGTGCACTTTCAGCTCCAGATGGTTTTTTTTATTCACAACATGGGTTAGAGCTGCTGATTATGCCCCACCAAAAGGATGAAAAACTACTGTGACAGTGGGTCAGGACTCTAAATTTACATGTGTGTAGAGTGGAGCTGTGGAAATTTGTTGCCACAAAGGGTACAAAGATGCTGAACATATTTTTCGAGTAAACCTGTCAGCTCTGTGACACAGCTCATTTTGGGCCAATGGAACTAAATAAATCTGTACCCTCATTCTCAGATGCTCATGGAAACGCAGACTGTCTGGACGGATCTGCTACCAACTTATTTCAAGGAAGCTACAAGAAATGGTGGTGATGTGTGCAGGAGTTCAGTAACCAGATGTAACAGATGGTTTGTTATGCAGAACCATCAGGAAAGTCTATGTCAGAAACCAATGGAAGAAAAATAAGATTGGATGAACCATCTGCCTATCACCCCCAACCCTGGGCTAACTTCAAACAGATAAACGGAGCTTGCTGGTAAAAACCTAATTTTTCCTGAAGTTAAAAGTATAGAAATGTTTTGATTTCCAGATGCTTTCCCATGCAGACGGGAGTGGTTATGGATCAATGCACTTACCGAAGGAAACAGCATATTTCAGTCCACATAAAATATGAAATGCAATTGTCAATTTGTAATCATTTTTTACCTCAGTAGAGCAATAAAGTTGGATAGTTTTGATGTGTAAAATTGGCCTTACTCAGATAGTAATGCAATGAATGTAAGGAGTCCTGTAACTGTTTTCACCCTGACCTAACATCTGCAACCTGAAGGAAGACGGCCAGCTTGGCTAATCAGCCGGTAATTAAGGACGTGCTGTCAACTCTGACCTCGGACAATGAGAGAAGAGAATCGCCTAATCTGTAGCAAATGTCACAGCTACGGATCACCAGCCTTAATGCTTCTAACTGATAATTGTAGATAATTGGGTTGCACCAAAGCTTGAAGCCCAAGGAGAAGCTCCCGTGACTAACTCCACATTACAGAAACGGCTATACTTGCAATCTGTAGACAAACTATAGCCTATAGCATGAATTAAAAGTTTGCCATTGAATTTTAGAAGCACATAATGAAAAGTGTATTCTTATATACTTGATGCATGTATTCATGACTTAAAATACAGTAGTACTTTGTGGATTCAATACACAGATGCACCACAAGATCCATTGAATCATAATCAAAGTGAATCAATAGGTTATTTTAGATTCATGCCTCAGGCTGAACCGTGATCGTAGAGGAGCAAAAACTGAGATAAGAAAAGAAAATGGGGAAAAAAATCCCACTTTTTTGATACAAGTAATTCAGCAATAAGCACTTAAATACTTTTAATACACAACAGTTCACTGTGATCAATCCCAAGACTAACCATTGTTGCAAATGTTGGTGGTTGGTTGAAAAAAAAACTGTCCTTAATACATTTTGTGCTGGCTAGAGCCTTCCAAGATGGATTCATCATAATTATTATATTCTGAATTTTAGGAGAATCTATTTGATTTCAGAAGATGACAGGATAAGCTTTGCTGCCGAGGTAATTCAGGTAATAGTCTCTAAGATTAGTCAATAATGGAAACTCAAAAGCAACACAAATAGGATGGAGCCAGTTGAGCTGTACCTCACAGAAGAAAAATAAAAAGGTATGCAGCAATGTTGTATAGCCTTAGAATTTGTCATTTAGATACATTTCATTATGAGCTAAATCATCTAAAAATCCTCTTTTTTATATGGCCTATGGTTAGAGAGGTAAGAAATCATGTGTGCCAATAGAATAATATTAGTCGTCATACCTGGGTAAATTTACGTATGTGCAGGTATTTCCAACTAAATGAATGTTGTGTTCTCTGTTAACAGTGATCTGGGTCTACATGCACATAATCAAGGCCCCTCCACAGTTTAGCCAGTATGACTCCCTGTCGTTCTCCTTCCTCTCATTTCAGCTTCAGCTCCACGAGTTCAGAGTTAACCTCCATCCCTCATTCTAACTCCCTCTCACTCATCTTTTGTTTCTTCTTTGCCTCTGACTTATTATCCACGTTCAATCAGAGATCCTTCTAACTTCCTACTTGCCTCTTTCTCTTTTTCATTTTTCCTCAATTTACTTCTGTTTCATTTGCCACCTGATACCCTTGGAGTTATAGCACATCTACATGATTTATAATTGAGGGTATTAGAAAAGAAAACATTCACAATAACAAAAATAGTTCAAATCCTAATCTTTATATACACACATACATGCATTGTTATGATCATTTACTGTATGCCTGACTATCCAAGCATATTTTGTGTATCTTAAACTGTGTCTGCATATTAACAGCAGTTATGTGAAGAACTGTTTAATCTGTGAAAGATACATGGAGATACATGGAGGACCTACTGAAATGACCTTACATAGGAGACAAAACAGCTTTGATGCTACACTCTGACAACTCCTCCTTCAGTCCTTCAGTTGCAAGCTCCTTGCTGCAAGTGATTTTAATCCACAACATATAG
>JBBBVT010000008.1:12094841-12107387 GCA_037177035.1 Craterocephalus eyresii
ATATAAATATCTAACAGTTGGACAGTTTCCCATTAAATCCAAAATTCTCTATCTGACTTTAACTGTCTGCAGTCAGGTGACTTCTTCTTTACCTGTCTGCCTTTTGCTCTTTTTCATTTTCCACAGTTTACATTACCCCTCCTCTGGTCATTTATGCTCCTGGAGCCCCTGCCTGTCTGTCTTTCAGTGTATAAATAATTGAGATGTATTGAGTTGGTCAGCAGATGGCAAGATGGCCTGTATGGATCTGCCCATGCTCTTTAGTGGCATGCAGCCTCTGAGTGACACCTGTCCACTTAAGGCATACTGGAGCTTTGCAGAATCATACCACACAGTGGGATGGGTTTGAGAATGACCCAACCAAAACATGACCTTTTCTAAAAAGGACCTCTCATTTGCAGGTGAAAATTGCCAACAACCCCCCCAACCCCCTTGAATTTATGCCTGAGCACACACAATCCCACACGTGGAAACACAGAGAAGAGAAAATACCAATATTTGAGGATTAGATCAATTCTGTCCACATTTTTTTATTATCTGCCTGCTAAAGTAAAGTTACAGATCTTTTTTGTTTGTTCTTGTTGTTTTTTAAATATTCTCTTCTGAAATTTGCAGCCAAAAGTACTATTTAAAGACACACTACTTAACTTTTGCAATTTTCTCAGTGATGCTTCCCCTATGAACAGCTAAATCTTGCATTCTACCTGCAACGTGACCTCAGATGGTAAAAAATAGTTATTTTGACTCTTGTCTCTGACTGTCTTTTGTTTTCTCTCTTCCTCCAATAATGTCTTCTAATATTTCCCTGCTGAATCAGCCACAGTGTCCAAATCAAGCACAAAGCTGAGTGGCTCCTGACATGAGTTTAATGGATGTCACTGAGCTATTAAACGAGTCCAGAATTAATGCATCTACTTTAAAAAAAACTAATTTAGAGGATATCAGCCAGGTGATTTTATCCAGATGCTTTTGAATATTTGATGATTAGCGAATGTGTTCATTTCAGTAAAAAGAGTTTTTTTTAGCAGCACATCAGCAATGAACTTAGAAAAGTCAAAAGTAAGGTGTCTTCAATTTGTATTTCATCAGTGAGAAAATTTAATCATAAGTAAAACATCAAACACACTTACTAATCTTCCAAGTAGTCTAAGATAGAAAAAATGTAGTAACACTCTGCGGGTCTCTGTTACATAAAGCTTACAAATATGTCTTAGCCATTAAAATTGCAGGTGAAAATCTCTTCTCTTTAAAAATGATTTGAAAGACTGACATTAGGAAAGACTGAAGTGCTCTGATAGTCTCAACGAGTGTCCGACAATGTGCTAGAGAAGAGAAATGAACCAAAGTATCTGTATTAGCTGGAAATTGCTATGCTTTGGTGTCTGTTCCACCTGCGATTAGGTGCAAGTTATCATGTGATTTCAGGATAATCCTGCGAGATTATCCCAAAATCATTGATGCAAGATTTTGGCACAGACACTACAACATAGTTTCCTCTCTCAATCACTCACATGTCGGAAACGAAAGATGAACACAGACCCCAGGTAAAAAAAAACAACTTAATTCTCCTTTAACTCTAAGACTACCTAGAGTAAAAAGAGTAAACACTAGCATTCATCCAAAAGCACAGATACACACGCAGTTGTACAGTATGTTCTCTTTTTGAAGGGACATGCAACATTTTTTTCTCTTTAATTCATAGTCCTACCTTCTGCAGCCTCTCATTGCTGTAGCCAATTCTAATATTTTCCTAACTGCATTCCTTATCCTGCAACATCTACAGCCCCTCGAAAATGACTCCCATGTTTCTGTTTTCAGCTTCTTTCATCTTTCACTCTGACTCTTTACTCCTTCCAACACCTTATTCTGCCCTAATTTCATCAGTGTCTGCCTAAGTGAAAGCTGCTGTGCTGCTGGCTGCCTCTGTCTCAGCTTTGATTGAGATCATTCAAAAACGATGATGGTAAAAAACAAAGAAACAAAACAAAATATTATTTTGCCTGCACTTCTGACATGGTCTTATTGTGGTTTCAGGACACTGTTGTGAGACTATGTGGATCCATTTTTTTTATATTTACATATAGAGTACTGAATCTCAGAGCTGGGTTGAAAGTACTAGGGGTATGACTTCAAAACTTGAAATTTTAGCACCTAAAATGTAGAAAATCCCCACACATATATTTTCATACTGTTCAGTCAACATGGGAAGCAGTGTAGAATGCTGGAAAAATACATAAACACATTCTGAAATAGACTTTACTCCTGGAGAGCAAACTTGAAAAGCCCACTGGCTACAAGCTCCTGCTGCTGTTGCAGGAGATGTCGCTGCAGCAGCAGCTTTGTCAGGAGCCTGAAGACATGTCAGAAGGCAACCCTATAACAATCTGGCAAATATTGTGTGTTTCAGGCAGTATATATAACGCTATCTACCATTAGACTGCCCATAACTGGCATAAAAAATACAGAAAGAGCTTAGAGAGGAATTGGTGAAAGAGGTACGGGTGAGGCTTGATGGTATAGGAGACAACATTTTTTCCTTTTTCTGTAGCAGCAGATGTGACATGACCTTTCCAAACTGTGTACAATGGATTTCCTGGAAATGATTGAGTAACAGCAGAGCCACCCCCAGACCCCTGTTGAATTAAATAGTTTACTGCACAAAAAAAGTTATTTTTTGAGTTCATTAAGCTTCCAGAGCAGCAATTGTGTATAATAATATTTATTCCATGGCAAGCTATTGGTATGTTCAAATAATAGTTAAATCTGCTATGCCATGGAAATTGTACAAAAGGCAGCCACCAAAGGAAAGAACAACCCTGATGCAGCAGAAACAGATAACCCCTTAGTGGGAAAGTGGCAATGAATGACATTTCTGTGTATAGGTAGGAAAAACACTTACGTTGGGGAATAGTGACAAAAGGAATCTAAGGGCATGACAGCATGAGGTCCTCAGCTGAGGTCATAAGAGGTGCTCACCTCAAATAAAATAAATCATAGTAATGTGAGGGGGGAATTGTCCCAATTTTGAAAAATGAATTTGTGGCCTTCCATGGATGTTTGTAGGGCATCACTGCAAGCATCATCTCTCGTATTTTCTTCTTTGCACGGTGTCTATGTTTACAATGTGCACACAGGAAAACATGATTATTGTGAGAAATCAAGCAGGAAATTAGATAACACTACATAACCACAACAAAAGTAGGACTAAAACCCCAGCAGCTTACACTGAATTGTTCCGTAATCTGATTTCTTTTTTCGCTTCTTTCCATTTTCTGAATCATTACTGACAAATATTATTTAATACTGACTTATGAAGGAATCTCAATTTGCCCAGCAAACATAGTGAATGAGCGCTGTAACGGAAGCCTCTTCGTTTATTTATTTATTTTTATTATATTTTTTCTCCGCATGGGTTTCTTAAGAAACTACGTTATGGAATATAATGTAACTGAAAATGTGAGCTGAACCTTGGACCAAAACTTGTGGGTCAACATTGCAAGGATGATCACTTTTATAAATACAGATTATTTTATTTTGTTCCACTTTCCTTTCACTGTTGCCACAGTGTTGCTTTCTGATTTTCTAAGCTTTTTGTTTTCAAACCCCACAGCAAACTTTAAAACATGACCCTACCGACCATTGCATAGTTTGAATATTTTGTCTGAATAATTCGCACAGCAATATTTTTCATCATACATTGTCAAGTCAATGGGAACTTTCACAACAGTGCCATGATTCTCTACAACAATTTTGTGAGTCTTATTTTTTGAATTACATTTTTTTTTCCACATCTGACAGATACACAACGGACCAATCAGAGAAGGTGTACTGACAGAATTGAAAGAGCCGGCCGAGAACTTTTCAAATGTCACTTTGTTGCTGCTACTTCATTAAAACTTAGATTAGATTAGATTAGATTAGATTAGATTAGATTAGATTAGATTAGATTAGATTAGATTAGATTAGATTAGATTACATTAGATTAGATTAGATTAGATTACATTAGATTACATTAGATTACATTAGATTACATTAGATCAGGGTCCAGGTACACACAGTACAAACAACAAACAGTCAATAAATATAGAATATAACATTTAAGGTAAACACAGGTTCATGCATCAATGTTAAATATTAAAGAGACGCCGTGTGACTTCGAACCAAATACTAGTCTACTGTGAGTAATAATGTCTGATTTCTGGGGTTAATGTAGTGTTTGACGAGTGTCAGTGCTCCCACGGGCCTTAAATCAAAGGTTGACTCAACTCTATCCTTGATGGATCAGGATTGCCATGATAGAAATCACAAAAGCCGTAGACTCTCTGGCTTGCTTTGCATTACTGTCCTTACTGTTCTGTCATTTTCAACATCAAGTTTTCGTATACTCGCCTACAAAGTCTGCATATCACTCACCATATTCATATATGTTTAACCTGCTGTGCAAGCTCCATTTAGCTCTTCTGCCAGACCCGTCATCTGCTCAGTGAAGCTTACTGGTATAATTTGTAAACACATCTGAAGCATAAAATAATTTATAAAGCACCAGAACCATTAGCAGGCATTTGAATTTTTTGACTTGCATGCCATCCTGAGTGATTTAACACCTAAAAAGTAAAAAAAAGTTTCAATATTGAGAAGAAAAAAAAACTTCTCGATGTGCTCATTTATGCTTAGTATTTTATTCTCAGATAATATTGTTGATATCTAATTTGTTTTAAAACTACATTGACATGTAAGAAAGTACATTATTTCTTAAATCTTTGCTTATGTTTACAAGAGATATATGGTAAATAATTTATGTAAATATCTAGATTGACTGACAATTTTCATTTTAATCACTTCATCTGAAAGAGGTGACAGGCTTTATTATGATGATTAAGTGTCACATACACATGCAGTTCCAGCTGAAAACTGAGAATAATCACATTAGTTAAGAGTGCATACAAATGCATTCTTGCAATGCTGCAATGCATGTATGTCATTGTCATTCAAGTCTGCTTTGTCATGTGGCTGCCTGACAAGGTCAGGGGGCATTTGCCTTTGTGGGACTCCATATTTTATTAATCATACAGTAAGTGAGTGCTTAAGAGGACGGGAGAGAATGACAGATAGAGAGAGAAAAAACAGAGAGGACTGACACATAAGGACAGAAAGAGAGATGGGGGAGTGAAGCCCATAATGCATGCAACCAAAATAAACCGTGGGACAAAATGGAGCAGGAAGGCACATTATGGAAAAACACCACATTAATGTTTACTGAACTCACATGTTTCCTCACTAACGCTGAAATTCATTGCCACCCCATTATACATGCACATGGCTAACCCTGATGTCCTCATGTTTACACCTCTGGAATTAATGACCCTGCCTCTGTAGTCCTTCAAAATTAACCCTTCAGTACAGCCAAACACAACCAGATACACAAATCCACTTCTCATTAACTCCTGAAGGAGAAGTCAGGAAAGGGAATTAATGAGATGGATCGAAGAGCACAGGGACAACACATTTCTGTGATGGACTTTTTTACTGTGTATGTGTGCAAAAATGCTGTTGCCAGGTTCACAAAGAGAAGCAAATTGGCCACTCAGCCACTGGCTTTGCACTCCCAAACACGCATGATAGACTTAAGTAGTGCATCTGCAGCTCTCAGAGGTGAGAGTTGTGCATTTTCAATGTGTCTGGTACCTATATATGTAGCCTTTATACAACAAAATCCAATATAAATTTGCAGAATTTTGTGTAATTATCTAAGTGTGAGATGTATGAAAGTGCATATTTTCACCATCACAGTACATCTTGCAAACTCAGAGCCAACTGCCTAAAGAAGCAGTACCAGTGAGCAGCATAAGTGTAAACTCTCTGCAGCAGGTATCTCTCTGCCTGCTTAACAAAGACAAGAGGTTCTGCATGCCTGTAAGCTTGATGAACTGCACAGGTTTAAAAAAAAAAAAACACTGTATATGCCTCTGCTCAGTAGGTTTTACTTGATAATTCCTCTTCTTCAATACATATGAGACTAAACTGGGCCATTATGTTAAAAACAGTTTTCTATCACAAACACAGCATTGTATGTTCTTACATGCTGAGCAGGTGTGATTAAAGATTCTGTTCTGTCGACCCAGAGAAGCTAAATTGTTTATCTTTTTTAAGAAAAGGAAATAATATGTTAAGAGGAAAAGCATCACTTCTCCCTGTAGACTGAAGCTGTTCAGCCAAGTGTCTAATCTAAAAGCTTAAAGCAAAACAGAAATAAATGAACAAACAAATCATCTCTCTTTTGACTGAAAATGACAGTTGGCAGGTAAATGCACCAAGAACGGCATAATAAACAAACGTTTCTTGCTCACCACGGCACCCAGCTATTGGTTAATGGGAAGCACTGGAGCTGCTACCCTCTTAAAGTTAACCTGAGCAGAGCAGCTACATAAATAATATAAATGTATACATAATTCAAAATGATACTAAAATAAAAATGGTTTAATTGCACTATGCACCTGCTATGCATGTCAGCCTTTAGTGTAGGTCAAGCAACTGAAAGGTTAACTGTGACTTTTTAAAATGTAGAAAAAGTTGCCTGATAATTATTTCTCTATTCAGCCTGCAGCCTAGCCCAAGGGTGTGTAGATGCCAGACAAGACTATACAAATGCAACACTGAATGCAAAACACAAAACTATCCCTTTATTGATAGTTTAGTAAATCTACGCTACACTAACTCGGATGGGAGAATGGAGGTTTTTGCAATGTTTTTAATGTGGGTTGTGTTAAGTAGCAAGGAGGCGTGGATGTGTTTATTTCTACTTTTAGAGTACTGATGCCAAACTAATTTTAGAATTACATCTGCAGAATAATCTGTAAATATGTGTGAATATCTGTTTTTTTAATTTATTTATTGCTTTGTTTTTCTACTGTGGGCTGTCTTGTACTTTCACTTTCAATGAACATTGACACCACCAAACCTCAATCTGCTGTTATCCCCAGTGTAATATGTATCTTTAAAGATACAAAATTGATTTTCTTACCAGGCAGAAAAAAATCCATCTGTCACGTCACAGCAAACTTATTTTTAGCATCACGGGAGGGGCAAAAAAAGGGCAAAAAAATACTTTCTGAGATTGTTGAGCCAAGGCTGCAAGGCCAAGTTTGAATTATCAGACCACCGTTTTTTTTTTCCTAATAGATCCTTTACCTTTTGTCATGACCAGTCTACCAACAACAGCACAAAGCTGTGCTATTATTTTGTCTTGTAGCTGTAAAATGATAAATACAAAAGTTTGTATCTGACTGGTGCAACAAAAAATGTCAGTTTATGTGGGACTGTAAAATTTAGGTTTTTACACACCTAAAAGTCAGATAAAACAAATAAAAAGCTAATAGTTTGTACTATATTGGTGTAGTGGGAAGTGGTGACCCATCAGCACCCCATCCCTCCAATAAGTGGTTACCTGTACATTACTGGTCAAATGGCTTTTCACAATGAGCTTCAGTCTACTGCATTATTGATGTGTGAGGAGACATTAGGAACAAATGGCAAAACTGTGTTAGAACTGCCAAAATACCATTTTTTCAAATTTTGTTCAGCTTCTTTTTATCAGAGATGACCTTTCAAGAGATAATGTTCACATATTGTTGAATGCTTTGTTTCAGAGCTACAGCTGCGACATTTAAAGGGATGGTATGCATCCTGAAAGGGGTTGGTTTTTGATGGTGTTGTTTTTAGGAGAGCCTGGAACTCTTTACTTTTTGTAGTTTCTGTCATCATCTTCATTTATTCTTTACCAGTAACACATAAACTGATATTTACGCAGCTTAACAATTTCCCTTCACTATGATATTTTGCATTTGAAGAAATTGATATAAAATCTCTGAAAGATACTTTACACTGATAACAGCTGATGCCTTCCAAAGCCCAAGCTGTGAGGAGAAAAGATTGCCAACATGCGCACACAATACACAAACCACTATTCCTAATTTCAGGTTGTTGTTTTAGTTAATACTCTTTGAGAAAGAAAATAACAAAAATGAAAATCTGGGATTCCACACTCAGCATTTTAACTGGGTCTGTTAATCTGTCTCAGTATCAATAAAGGGTCCCTTTTACACGTCTGTAAAACGCCTCATAAAAACCCAAAGACCCGGAAAATGCAGGAAACAGTCATTGTCTGTTCAAGAAAGCTCCTGAAATTCATACTAATGTTGGGCTATGGGGTTTTTCATTGGATTATTGAATTACAGCACATAGAGCAAGGCCTTAAAACTCTCCTTAGGTCCATTAGTGTAATAGGGCAATAATTCTTTTGATTGTGTATTTCGTTAAGAAATCTTAAAAAAGAGAGAGTGAGTGAGAGAAATGAAAAAGGAATATTGTTAAATTCTGCTGACTTGGTACTTTCTTTTTTTTTTACTCCTTTCATGTGAATAAGAATACCTGAAAGTTGAAAGTAGTTCCCTTCAAATCTTAACTCCCCTGAGGATTTCCATCCTCTAAGCTCCTCCTCCCCGTTTCATTCTAATATCTCCACTTCCTTGCATAAATATATCATTACAGCATCATTATGTCTATGGTACCCCCCCAGCCTACATTTACCGGGACTTAGGTACCGTGTTCTGTGGCTTACACAGGCCCCATTATATTATTAAGTCATTATAAGCCAGGATACAGAGAAAATAATACCATTGATGGGAGCTGCATTGGGCACCACTTAAATTTATACTCTCAGCCTACTTTCCAGTCTATTTGTCTGTCTGTACATCTGAGTGCACGCTGAAATTATTCAAAATTCAACTTTAAAAAATTGCACTACTCAGAGGTTTTTGCAACAACTAACTCACCCCGGAGTTTGGGTATGCTGTCCAGCCAAGTTCTGCTGTGGCCACCCGAGTGTCCATCAGAGTCTCTGCAGCAAAGAAAAAAAAAGACAGTGGTTAGCATTATTTTTAAAAAAAAGCTATTTTTAGAAACACTCCACAGAGATGACTTGCGTTCAAGGCCCAGTGATCACTTGACACTATCATCTTGAGCAGAAAGGAGATGAAACCCCACAGTGATTCATCCATCTTTGCTGCACTTGGTAAGACAAGAAACATGGTAGCACATCCTTGGCACTTTCCTGGAAGGGATGCCTGAGAGCCTCTGTCATGCTTTTAAAGGCTACGCTTTGTATTGTCTTCTCTCTGTATGAGCATGACAACATGCACATCCTGCCTTTGTTTGTGTGCTCGTGTAAGCATGTATTTGAATGATATGCAGTCATTTGTAAAAAAAAAAAAAGGGTGGATAATTTTATATTTGTGTGCCTGTGTGGGAAACAATGTACATCTTTGAAAGAAAAGGCCTCTTAAACGAAAAGCTGGTCCTCTAGTAAGGAAATTCTGTGAAGTTGAACATGGCAGATGTTTGTGATTCATTTTGTGTCAGCTATTTTTAACCCACACTGAAGAACCATATATCCAAGCCATGCTTTGTGTGAGAGTGCTGTGATGGGAAGCAGACAGATGTTAGAAGATTCATGCTTTAAAAAAAAAAAAAAAAAAAAGTACATTGGCTAAAAAAGCGAGGAAATAAAACATTCTAACCTCAAAAAGGAAACTACAAAGAGAAAAGGTGTCTCCCTTTATTTATATCTCTATTACACAGTGGGACATATCTGGCTATAAATAAATATAAAAATACAAAATTGAAAACCCCCCATCTTTTTTAGATATATATTTTTAACAATTTTCAGTGACATTGCTCTGACAAATAAGTCTGGCAGCTCACCCAAGAAGTTTGTCAGCTCTGTTTTGATTAATATCAGCCTTGTTGGCACACAGTAACCGAGAAACCTGATAGTACATTAAGCTCAAGCATAGAGGAGATAAATATGGCAGTTATTACAAGGCAACTGATCTTGCCTGCCTCTCTCAACAGATTTATAGATAATGGACTAAGGCACAAGCTAGCAGTGTAATGAGAGATTTCCCCTGTAGCAGACACTTTATTCTCTGTCCTAAAATATTTAATTTATAAGAGGAAGGGCAGATTTTACATCTTTAGAATGTCTCCTACCACAACATTATCTGTGTTGTGGCTGTTGTACACAGATATATAAAACTGGGACGGAGAAGCGTGGATGGTCGGCCTGGGTGAGGACCTGTGTCAGATAAGCAGGGTGTGTGGGGAATTTTAAGAGGAATTGCGGTTTCTGCGATTTTTGGCAGGACATTTCCTATTTATCAGCAAATGTTTGGCTCCGCAGCCCACATGTTGTTGATAAGGGAGAAATGTAATACTGATAAATGCAACAACATAAACCTGCCTGTTTTAACCCTTTAAAGCACAACCCAGGAAAAACTGGGGAAAAAAGTATAATTTATCTTATTTAGCCCTTTAACAAAATGTAAGAAAATAACTTTTTTTTTCTTTTTTGGGGGGGGGTATATCTACCATTCATTACCGTGTGACAAGTCAAAATTAATATAGTGCAGTCTTCTGCTTCCCTGGCATCCATTAGGGGGCAACGTTTTTTGCCATAAAGTGATGCAAAATGTATCAGAAACACATGTTTCAAATATGACGCATTTGACTTTATAGGGTTAAGATTTCATGTGGAAGTTATGGCCCTATACTGCCAATGGCCGAGATGTTATATTAAACCAGTTATCCAAGACACATCAGCTGCTCACACAGGTTTCCACGATGAACCCGCATGCTGCACAAGCACCCGCCAACAACAGAGAGCAATTTTCTGTGTACACCTCCAGTGACTGCCTTGTTCACACCCCACTTCCATCAGAGTATTTCAATTTCCTTAAGATCAGCCTTGCCTTGTCTAGTTTCCACATCCAGCCAGCTCCAGCCTGCCTGCCTGTTTGTACGACTCGCTGTCAGCTGGGGAGATAGGAGCATGAAACAGTCCTCAGAGGCAGCCAGCATTGTGGGGACTGCCAACCCTTTCCTCAAGGGAAATCACAGTAGCTTTAGTCAAATCACACAAGCTCTTGGTAGGCCATTTCCCATTTCCTTTAAAACAGAAAGCAAGGGGGGGATGAGGTGAAAGGCAATGTGGGTAGGGGGCAAAAAAGGTCAGAGGCCCTTGGGAGGAGAGGATGAGCAGCATCACATGACTTCATGCCCACCATTAGCAGAATACCGAAGTAGCAGATGAGTAAATGGAGTATGCTAAGTGGTGATTAGCAACGAGGTGGGGCTCACGCAGCCGTCACGCCACAGCTCCCACACCTGTCCACTGGCACTGGGGATTTGGAAAACGTCCCATGTGTATGTGTGTGAGTTTTACATGAGCTGTCGTCTGGACCATTTTTCCATTAACTCATAAGTGGATTTAAAGAGTTTCATTTCTGAATGAGCTACTCAATTAAACAGAAAAGCCATCTCTTTTCAAATTACAAAAGGACTTTGTGGTCGAATGCTGAAATTAAACTCATCTAAGGAGATGAGCTTCTAAAATAATCATTTTCGTTTTAAATACTTTTTTTTCTTTTATAAGTAATTGCTTCTGGTCTGTTTTAAATTATGTAAGATGTAGCGCAACGTGATGTACAGTAAGATGTGCCCTTGCATCAGGACTGTTTAGTTAAGTCTGACAACTGCAATCTGGCTGCAACAGTGGATCCTCCCTGGAATATTATACACTCGCACATTACAAAATGCAACCAGGGAACAATTTTCAAACTATTATTCTTATGCGAGCTCAGCATTAGATCATAAAACCCCTGAAAAACTGTTAGTCCTCTAAATATATTTTCTCCCTTATTTGAAAGTAATGTGGAAGACAAAGCAAGGCGCTGTTGTTCTTTGTGAAGCAGAGTAACCCAGAGAGTTTTGTCCTTTGTCTATGTTCGTTCCACTTGCAAGTGCCAATAAATGAAACACAGTCAGGGCTGCGAGCAGCTCACTCTGTTGGCAAATTATTAACATAAAGAGCGTGATGTTGACTATGCTACCATGCCTCATAAATCTATTGGAAAACAATAGCCGGGAGGAGCCAGAGTAGCCGGCCTTAACCGAACGGAAAGATAAACTATGCTGGAGGATGTTCAGTGACTACATCATGCATGGCCTTTTATTTACTCTAAATCCTAAAAAGTGATTTGGGATGTTTCATTTCTGTTGCGCAACACTCACTTAAACTTACCCAATGTAGGCATTGTCAAAACTCAGAAGTCACAAGTTGAGCCAAATTCAAGACTCGGACCTTGGCCTACAGCCTCCGGTCCAAGAGAGCACTGCTCCTTCTCATTAGCAGCAAGTGATAGATCAATACCAAATGGGAGGCTGTTTCCATATAGAGAAAGGGGGATATAGAGGAGTAGGGAGAGAAATGAAAAAGTGAAGGAGACTCCATTAAACATTGATGGGGCCCCGCATTTTAGATCAATAAGGCAGCAGCTCTCTTTGCACAATTACACGTCAGCAAGCAGTCGCATGACACATCATGCTGATACGTATTATTACGTATTACTAGCACTCAGAGATGGGGACTCGAGTTTGCGACTCGGACTCGAGTCGCACTTAAGTCGCACCTAAATTGACTTCAGACTTGAC
>JBBBVT010000008.1:12130685-12157012 GCA_037177035.1 Craterocephalus eyresii
ATATATCAATACTCTTACAGTCATGTCCATTGAGTATACAAATAAAGTTTTAATTTCTTTTGAAAACAATTCCTATTGTTTTCCAATAACAAAATGATAGCAAAATGATAGTGATGAACTGCATTTTGAATCCAAGTCGTGGCAAATAAGTGTGACTTTTTTACACTTGCAATTTAGCTTTCTAGCTTGTTTCTGCAATAAAGAGAAATAAGTTACAGTTCAATGAGTCTGTCTCATCCAAACTCTCTGCTCAAACATAATGCGTCTTTCTGAAGAAAATTGTTTCATTTCCAACTGGACAGAAAAGTTTTTCTTCTCAGCCTCAGATCTGCTTTTTCTATTATTATAATAGCTATTAAATGTGAATTACACTGCCTCATCTCTTTTCTGCTAAATCACTGCCCTCAATTAATCTATTGGTGACCTGTTCTCTTCTCTTATCAATCTTAACTTCTGCCACCACTTATTTCTTACCCCTCGATTTTATACCACATTTTCCATATCGCTCTATTCTGCTTTCTCAATGAATTAAGCCCACGCTGGATTTTTATCCTCACACCATATTACACTATTCAAAGCGCAACCTTTTGTGTAGTTCTATGTGTATTCGAGCACGGACGCATGGCTGACTAAAAGCCGGGGAACATAAAGAGGGTTTACAAAATGTTTCACATGCAGACAGAAGCGGCCCAGATGGGCATCAGGCCAAACAAGCCATTTTATTGCAATATCGGCTTCCTTTTTAACATTATTTCTGTCAGACGTCACAGCTGATGCCTGCGTCTGCGTGTGTTAGACACATTTATATATGGTAAACATGAACGGCCATAATTTTTGACTAGCGATATATTAACCCACTCACTCATCACAGATCTTTTTGTGTGTATCTGTGAATGTGTGTGAGTCTCTGTGAGTGATTGTCCTTTGATGCTGCGCTACGCCTCACAATACATCTTCTGTTATGGCAGGGTGACTGGGCAGGCCCCCTTCTAGTTGGTGACTGGGCTGTAAATCAGAGATGATTTGGCTCCCTGCCACAGATGTGTCATCTTGCCCAGTGCGATGGTGACCCACCAAATATCATACGGTGTCAGTCACATCACGCACATACTCCATAGATCTTCCAGATGGATAAAGTACGCCTCTGACTTTGTACGATTCCACAAGTTCTCTGGTGGTGCCCTCCCTGCCCCCCCTGCATGTCTCTTCTATGGATTTCCTGCAAGACAATGTCCTCTCTCTTCCGTTGGCCCCTTGAGCCAGCCTGTCACAGCATTTTCACTGGATCAAAAGCTCAGATGGCTACAGTCAGCGGGAGAGAGAGGAAAAGCCTCCAGTGTAAAACCGGAATGAAATCAGATGATGTGGGATATATTGGATTTAAAATCTCATTGTACTTCTAGATCTTAGGGATAGACCTGTTCAAATGAATGTAGCTGTCAGGAAATGCAGGAGAAAAAAAAAGGAAAAAAAGCCCACTGCTGTGAGTAATCTTCTTTTTCGTTTTTTGTTTTTTTTTGACAGGGAATCAAAGCATTGGTTTTCACAGTTAAAAGCTAAGTGGAGAAATGTGGATTATGGGACTAAATTATCGATAAAAAAGGGGTGCATTTAAAGTTATGCTAGTTAGTGTCAAAGCAAATTTCTTAAAATTTTGAATGATTTTGTCTTAGATTCAAACTGGTTCAGACCACTTCCGTCCAACCCCCGAAATGCCACAAGCAGCTTTTGTTCTGGTTCAGACTGCTTCTACCTGAAGAAAACTAATCTGCTCCAGTTCTTGTATCACATTGTATCCATCACATTCACATTCACATGAAAAGAGTTTATAAATAAAAATGAGACTGCTTTTCCCAGCGCTTGTTTTTTCCCAACCAACAACTCAAACATTAAAACAATGAAATTACTCAAAAACATTTCAGAAGCAATTTCATAACTTCTTTTGCTGAACCTCATACAGTGTCATCTAAAACAAAGAACATCAGTTATGTTATTTTTCCAAATTTTATCTGCTATCCATCTTATCTGTCCGATAAATAATGACAACAGAAATCCAATATTTTCTTTTTGATATCTGGTGGGGTGGATAGTATGAGCATCCCAGGTCTTCAGTTAAAGACAATAACACATCAATCAATCCTGCTGCCATAGCAGGTGGTATGATGTGATGTTCCTTATTTCAGAGCAATTAAAGCATGTTTATCATTTGAACCTATTTCAGCCTCCAGCCAGGATTTGATTGTTGTTTTATGCATGGGCTTTGTATGTTATGTCAGTGGGGCTGCATGGTGGTGTGGTGGCAAGCACCAAGGTCGCTGTTTGAGACTCGCCTGTAGAGATGGCCTTCCTGTGCTCAGTTAGCATGTTTCAGCTCTGTCTATGTGGCCTTCCTCTCTCCATCCTAAGACATGCATGCTGTGTCAAATGGATCTCTAAATTCTCCTTAGGAGTGAGTGCGAGCATAAATGGCTGTTTGTCTCTCTGTGTTGGCCATGTGATGGACTAGCAACCTGCCAGGGCCAGCCTCTCACCTGCTAACTGCTGGGATAGGCTCCAGCTTCCCTGCACCTCTCAACTGGTTTAAGTGGCACAGAACAATGGATGGATGGATGCTTCCTCTTTGTAACTTCTCCAACTTCTAGAGGCATATGTGGGAAGCTAGTGAGCATGGTGTGCTCAGGCTCATGTTCTCCTCCTGTCTCTGCAGTAGGACGAGCAGATTGATGCTGCAGAGATGGAGCAGTATTTCAATTACATGGCAGGTCACTAGAAGAACTCTGAGCCTCATGAGAGCACAGATGCACATGGCTCTGTCCTTTTTTTTCCACCATAGGCTTTTCTTATACCTCAGGTTTAAGATTTGACAAAGCGGCACCCGTGATTTTCCATGTTCTCTTGCCTGCAGGTAGAACAAGCATCCTCCAGTGTTACACGCCAGTGGACCTAACACTGACTTAAGAAGTGAAAGAAGTCAACACGGCACAGTGCAGTTGTGAAACATGACGCACTGCAAACGCATCTCCGCACCCGGCTGACACTGGAAACAAAGTCAAGTCATAAGCATCACTGAAATTGCCCTTCCTAAAGCCAGCTGATCTAAAAAGATCTAATGTTCAAGAGCAAGGCTGATGAAATCTGCACAAAAGCAGAACCGACACATCAAAGGACTCGTTCTTTGCCATCTTGAAAACAGAAGTTAATGAACATGCACACGCAGAGCAAAACCATAGAAAGGGCAGAAGATCTGTGATCAGCAATGGTTTAATGTATCTGCATGAATATGCATTAAAATCCCAGCAGTGTAAAAGGAGAAAGTAAAGATTCTTTTGATGCACAAGGGAAGACAAGAGTGGAGGACCACAAGGGAAAAGAAAAGGGCAACAGAAATGCAGGATTACCAAAATGACTTCAAATGTTCTCCACCAATTGTGGAATGCCTAAGTTTTAATTTTTTTTATTTTTATAATTTACTAACAGTGCAGTGCAGGCAGGCAGCATGCCTGAAAACATGAATACACTTCAAGCAACAGCATGAGCGAGAGGGATATTAGAGCGATAGGATGAGAAGAGATGCAGCTTAGAATAAATTGGGAGGGGAGGGGAAAAATGAGAAAGTCAGACAGGGGAACTCATTAACTTCTCTTTAATAAAGCCCAAGTCACATGGGGATCCTTTCGTTCCTTTATCTATTAAGTCACACACACACAAAAAGACACACAACACTTTCTAGTGCCATCTCCAGATTACTGCACAGGCAGTGATCACAAGCACAGCTCCAAAATCATTTGGCTTACATTAAAAATCACTGACCTAATACGGTAAAAGTGTGTGTGAGTGTGTGTGTGGTGGTGGGTCACTGGAAACCTTTACAAGTGTAACATAAACCATGCCAATTATATACTAGAGTCCAAAACTTGTCCACTAACCCATCACCTCAGGTAATTCTAAAGTGCAAGCATTAGTTCAATGTAAAAGTTATTTTTTTGTTTTTGTTTTTGTTTTTTGTGAGTTCAATATTCAGAAACTACACAAATGAATGAAAAATACAATGACAAAATACAATAACTTCTTAACACAAAGAAAAAAAACAACCTTTTACCTTAGATTTACAAACGATCTTTGAAAACTAAAGAGGTAAAAAACTTTTAAGCCTACATTGTAAACACCAAATTGCCTCTATGTCCAGCTTCTGATTCCCTTTTACAGTTACCGTTAGTAGGATTTGTTCACGCAGACAAAAAGGTAAAGGACAAGCCTGGATGCTCCATTGTGTAGAAACGCAGGAAGAGCAGCACTATATCTGTACATCCCTATCTTCCCTCTGGGCCAGACAGCAAGGCTAATTTAAGAAGCTTGGGTTCTATCAGCTGTCACTGGCATGTGCACTCACACAAGCACATACTTGGGTACATTTATCCAAAAACACAGAGAACACACATGTGCGCGACTCAACACAAAGCTTATTCCAAAAGCGTGGGCTTCTGACAGAAGTCATCGTCTGTGCGTACAAAGCCAACCAACATGTTACACAGCCTGGTCTAATGTGTGGATGATGGGAGAGAGAGAGAACAGGAAAAAAAAGTCATTCGTTAGCCACTTTCACACTGAAATTAGCACGTCAACGCGGGTTTTTCAAAGCCGAGTTAACCCGCGATCAATCAGCATTTGGCTCCTTTCACATCAACAAAAAAACGCGCGTCTGATCCTCTGCTGCAGCTGCATTGCTCATAGATGTGAGTCTGGTGATGCAATCACGCTGTGTTCACGTTAACGAATTTACCCAGTGTAACATAAATCTAGGCAAGTAAATAATAATTGTTGCCCTTTTTCTGACTTGTGTAGCCTATTTTTAAGTTAAAGTTTTGTTTAAATAAAGTAAATAATGTACAGCGAGTCAGACAGGAGTCAATGTGCTTTCTTGTTTTGCACTTTAGTCCGTCCAAACAACACAGCGGTTACCTTTGCATGAGAAGAAACTGGCAAGATGTCATGTTGTGGACATGTACCGCCCAAAGTCATCCGTAAATTAGCGGGTCAACCTGGGTCTGGCGTTCACACCGCATGGCGATCGGAGCCGAGCCGTTTAAAGCCGATTTTAACCCGGGTCGCTTGACGAGTCGACACGGGTCGCTGAGCCTTTCACATCGGCACCAAAAGCCGATTGTACGCGGGTTTAAACGGGTTTTTTGACCAGTGTGAAAGGGGTGGTTTTTACGACTTTATTTTCTGACTTTTTGACACAACCTGGATTGGCTCTCTTCTTCATATGCACATATTTTCAGAAGCAGAGCGGCTTGTCTGACAAACCTGATGAGTTTCTCCAAGATGAACAAGATTGTGAAATTCCTCTATATTTAAAAACTTGTTCACTCACATGTGCTCAAAACTCCTGCAGACAATTTCAACACCTTGTCTGCTTCTATTTTGGTCCTTATTACAAATTGTGGCATAATGTTTACCACCTAATGTCCCTAAACTTTCAAACTAATCATAAGCCTTGGATAAGATCCCCAGTAATTCATTTCTGGCCGTGCGCATCAGGTTATAGAGGCGTTAATTTTCAAAGCATTGGTTCCCCAGGGTGTCTGACTCATGTTTTGGGGCAGTTTTTTGACAATTCCAAGAATCTGTGCATCCAGCATTTGAGCATTTAAGTGTAACACCCAAAGACTAAAAGTCCTTTAACTGAGCATAGCTGACAATTAATATTGATGCATAATGGGTAGATTGGAATGTTTTTCACACCAATGAATAAAAATGCACTGACTGAGTGACCAAAGTATTAGTTTTCAGATGTCAAGCCATCACCAGTCCACATCCATTCTGACTGGGCTTGAGGAGATTTTGTACTGGTCAAATTTACACTTAGACAGTCACAGCCACACTCATCAATGTAAGCTACAAGAATGTACATGTTTCATTTTCAATCTTTAAATTGTATACAATGCATCACTCGAAGGTTAGGGTAGGAAAGACCAGAGATGTCACCATTTTTCATTGTTGATTAGAATTATTTGGTTATTTGGAATATCTGATGATCCATGTGCATCAGCCTGGGGTTTGGGATATTTCTATATTTTAACTTTATATTTGCAGTAGTGAGCCTTTTAAAGGTTGACAAATCTACCGGCGACTTTGTAAATAAAGAAAACTCAAATATCTCAGTGAGAAAAAGAGATATAAGATGTTGTCAAATCATCCCATCCAGGTATTTTGTGATCAAGAAAGATTTCAAAGCAGGGACAAGCAACTGTCACTCTCCAAGATGACAGCAATCTACCCTTTCAGAGGCAAATATTCACCATCCACACATCCAACTATTTTATGGCATCAGTCCTTGAGTGGAGCTATCAAAGACCCTTTTAAACTTCAATCAAATAATTACCAAACAGGAAGCAATGGCTACCACCTGAGGAGTCCATATGGCAATAGTAGTGCAATGTGGCATTCTAGTAACAGTGAGCAGCTAGTCGTTTTCCCAACATACTGTATGACATTTCTCAAGCAGATTTCCATCTCATTGTCACTGCATGCACCATCGCTCAGTCACTGAGATGACACAACTTAGGCGTTTGGCACTGAAACACATTAGCATTTTGGAATGCATTAGCATACCCAAAGGGATCTGCTTTAACATTGATTACAAGTAATCGTATGCGTTTAGATGCTTCCCTACCTCTGCTCACATGCAATATGCCAATCGCAACACCCTGCACTGCCCCATGCCCCCCCCCCCCATATGCAGACACGCACTTATCATTGTGAGGCACTCCCACCACCTGCTGTGAAGCAGGTGCTGTGTTATGATCCCCCCCACTTCCCAACCAGCCACCTCCCTCGTGCATGCTGATGTGCAAGCATGCACACATACACACACACACATTCATGTTTTCAAAGACAGAACTGTGAAGCTAAGGTGACAGGTCTCTGGTTCCATGCCATCCTCAGCAAATGTAGAGCTAATTGCCATCCCCCCACTGTTAGAAAGCAGTGTAGATTCAACATGAGGTCCATATGGAGCCCAAGATGGAGTCATTTCCCTGTCAAAAGAGTATCACGGGGAAAACAGCACAATCAAAGGGCACCCTTTGATATATAAATCACTGTATCAAAATTCATTGAAATTGGAGTTTTTACTCACAGCACATAGTCAGCTTTAACTTGTACAGTGTTTTGTATTTGTTTGGCAGCTGAGCACAGGCACACGTAGATGTTGGTGTTGTCACTATGGTAGCTGATTAAAGAGACGACAGATTCAAGTGTGACAACTCTAATGATTTCTCAATCTGATTGACAGGCTAGGCAAGGCTCCAGTTCACACATCTCTTACAACCTAAAACGCGGCTCACATTCAGCAACACAGGTCAGTGTGTCAGACACACACACACACATCGCACATCACACAGACTCTCGAATACGCCTTGCACACTGCTTCATCGGACATTAGAAAAAGACTATTTGCTTCCATTAACCCCTCCTGTGGTTTCCAGAATATTCCACTATTATGCTAGCCCAAGCAGGGCTATTTCCTCTCCCAGTTATCCTGTCATCAAGGGCATTGTACTGTATTGTCTGAGAGTGAGCCTAAATGGGACCCTTTCAGGGGTATTTTCAGGTACTTTCATGGAAGAATGGAGAGGATATTCATATCACATTTCAGTTATTCTATTCTATTCAGAGTTTAGGGCAACATAGAGACACACAAACACAAACCAGCACTTCCTTCACTGACCCAAACTAACAAGTTAAGCACATTCCTGCTTCAAGCGATTTCCTCCATCCTTTCCCAACAGACAGGATCCTTTTACAAGCACCTGGCTTTTATCTTTCAAACAGACCGCAACAAATGCTGTTCTACACTTTGCAAAAGGAATAGCCAAGACATGTCCATACACAAGAGTCCCAAAATTGTTTTGAGAAAAACTTGATTGGTTTATTTACTCCTAAAATGGGTATATAATCAGTTGAGATTTCTTGAAGGAACAACCACACATCAGCAAACTCCATTAATTGCTCCCACACTGCTCCATCTTGTGATTAATGGCAATTATATGTCCATTAGCAATGTGCTGCTGTCACCTGGATGTGAAAGGAAAAGCAATCAAAACCTTTTCAACAAAGAAATGGTCAAAGACCTGATCTGTGTTCCAGGGATGAAAATGTGAATATTAAATTGTGTTTGTTTCAGTAATTCTTCACTTGGCCCTGCAGTTATTTTGTGATCGGTTTTTGAGGCAGTGCTTCTAAATGAGAACTTCTCCAAACAGAAAATACACCTCTGTTCTCTTTTTGTTTTCAAGTCATCATTGCATTTCATGAGAAACACAAGAAGGGAATGAAAATGAATGTGTCTGTGTGTGTGTGCTTATGCATGCCCGTTAGAAAATAGTTCATAGAGCGGAAAGTTTTTATAGAGCTTTGATCCTTTTACCTGTTCAAAGTAGGGAGTACGTGCATCCACTCAATAAGCATGCAATCTTTTGATTGCCCTTTTCACACAGCTCATTCAAGGCTGGGCTGCTACAGCTTTGCAGAGTCTGGCAGTTCCATTTTTTAAGGTACAGCATAAGATTTGTGGTAGAAAGTTGATGGACTAATACTGTGGGCCTTTTGAGCTTGAAGTTGTCATCTTCCAATGCCATCACTATATTAACAAAAGGGATCTTGTAACGCAAATAAACTGTACTTCTTTTGCTTCAGATTTCCCCCCAGATTTCATCATATTAAGCTTGGATATAATTTTGCCACCAGATAAACTGAAAACAGACAGACCACAACCAGTAAAACTAAGATGGAAAGAAATGTTAACATGTTTCAATGCATGTTAATGTAACACCCTTACTTTCATTCATTAAAAATGGCAGTATATGCGAAGATTAAGAATTGGTAACTCATTCCTGTACCATTTAACTATTCTTAAATAAGGCATATTGACTACAACGACCTTGACCCCTCTTTTGTACATCGCCGACGCTGCTGATTACCCCAAAGAGGTGCTCTGTTTTGTGAGACAAATTAAGTCTTGGAAAAAACATTCAAGAATTGCAGCCAAATTTGATAAAATGTGGCACGGATATAACCTGTGCTGTGGGAGGTAATAGATCCCAAGAAACATTACATTACAGTCTGGGCAGAAAAGTCAATATTTGAAATACCTCATGAAAGTAGCCCTAAGCTGAGATTTAAGTTTATTGTATTAACTTGAACTACTTATGTAGTGGAAGTGAAGCTGCTGTACCTATGAAGCCTATTCCACATGCAACCAACCTTTTTGTTTTGATGAATGTTTACAAAAAAGACAAAGACACATTAAAGATGACAAATCATTGTTGGAACAATCTAACAGAGCCAATCCATCAGACACACACTTGCGTATCATATGAACCAAGAATGCTTATAACAAGTGTCACTCCTTTTCCATGCTGTGATCCATGATCCATTGATGATCACAATGTTCATTCATTCTGTACCATTCACAATCAATCTTTAGAGAGAAGGCAACAGAGATCGATGGTTTGTTTTTTGTCTTTCCTACTTTTTTAAAGAACGTTCCTCATCCATCTTGCCATCTATCATGTCCCCCCCCCCTTAGTAGCAGCTGAATGATGTTTATCAAAGATTCCCAAAGCATTACCTGCACATAAAATTGATTGAAAACATGTGCAGAGATGCAAGTCACTCTCCACATTCCCTCTACATTTTCTGACATCAATAACAGCAGAGAGACAGGGTCCTCTTTCAGCCAATCTTTGACAGGTGTCTGAAAGACTTTTAAGAGCAAGCTGAGGGATTTCTTTTTTTCTTTTTTTTAACTCTTACTTGAAACTACTCACACAAACATACATGAAGACACACTTACAGACTCACACAGTGACCTTGTCAGGAGTGATAACCATCAAATGAACAGAGCAACGCACATCTGTGCTTCTTCCATGGGCTTGGCAAGAAAACGTATACAGTGGTTCTTAAAAATGCCAAATTAAGATTGGCTGGATTGAAAGATTTTTGAAGACATAAATACAAATTTGGGGGTCATGAACAATTTTGTAGAGCCTTGTCAATATAATAAAAATGTATGGCTAAAGTTAAACTGTTGGGATTTTAATTCCTTTATGCACTTACAAAGACTGGACACATCAACAATTCCAAACAAAAGATTTTAAATAAGCTTACAGCATCACTATTGCCCAAACCATGTGAGACAAAAAGCTTGTATATATGTATATAACACACACACATTCAACGCACATACACACAAAAATCCAGGGACAACATTTCTCATTAGAAAGGAAAAAAAAAGTGCAAAGATGAAAAGAAGTCCACAAATCAGAGCCCCCGAACACACTCACTCAGTGCTTTTGAAAATATGCAAATACAAACACATCATTCCTTTATTGTCCCAACCTGTTTAGTATTTTCTGATGAAGAGGAGACTAAAGCCTTGGCATGAAGAACAAAAGCCTGAGATTGTCACACTACAACACACCCTTATATGACTAGGCTTGGCCAGATTCTTTTGTCTCTGCAGTCGTTTTGTGATCGGTGTAACACAGTCAGCGTTGTCATTAACACAGGTTGGAACACAGCATATCCGTCTGAAAAGGTTGGCAGGAGCTCGGAAATGTGAATCATTCAATCCAAAGTGCTCTGAGGTGGAAATTATGCTCTTTTGCAAGAAAAAAACACACTGTACCCTCTGGTATACATTGTATGGTAAAATGGTGGTAACACAAAAAAAGAACACCAATGTCTCACTGACGGAAATTAGCTGGCCTGTGCTTTCAAACACATCCACAGTGACAAAGAGAGAGTTAGAATTTTTTGGGTGTATTTCCTTCATGGATCCACATATATTATTCCATTAATTATTATACAGACATAATTTAATGGACAATATTTGTATAGGAAATCATGACTGGAGGTAATGTCGTTTACTAGAAATACTCACAGCACATAAAATAGCGATATGCTGTAAATTGCTTACATTTTTGCATATTTCTGAGCTGCACAGGCTTAGATCAATTTGCAAGGCTGGAAACCAAGAGAATAATTCAAATAATGTATGATCATTTGTAGAATATACATCCACACACATCACAGAACTCTACAAAGCTTCTGTCATTATCTGTGCCTGCAGTAAAGATCTGAGGCTGGTATTCAGAGTGAATTCACAGATTAAACACAAGTGTTTTTTTTTTACATTTATTACATCAAATTCTGCCTTTACAGTATGCGTCTTTTACTTTTATTTTTTTTAGTTACTCTAAAACTGATGTGGCACAGTTGTAAAACATCAGGAACACCACTTTACAATTACATTCAGCTTGGCTTAGAGGGGATGTTTATCATCCTGACATGTCATCAGCGCACTGCAACATGGCCGCAGTGGGAAAAAAAAACACAAGCATATCTGTTCATTCAATACTACATCCTGCTTCACCTTATTTGAAGCTACCTGAGTACGTAGCAAACGTTTTGTACAGGATACTCGAATACTTCATTTCCCCAGGTCTCAGAAATGTGTTGACTCCTCCCAGATATCATGTGTCAATCTGTTGAGCGGGTCTCTAACAGTGTGTGAAGCTCAGATCAAAGGCACGCCGCTTTAAATGCTTAGCCTTCAGTGAAAGCGAGAGGAGGACAGACTTCATAGGAAAAGGAACAATTAAAGTGGGCCATGAATTTTACTCAGTGAGCCTCATTGCAAAATAGGCTCACTGCGGTGATAACAAGACATCCTCCCATAGATGGAACAGCTCAAAATACCAGCAAATGAACAAGCTGACTTATAACACCCAGCAACCTCTTGAACACTACTTCTAATGGATTTTTATAATAAGATCAATTATAATCCCCACAGACATCATGGGGCAGGTATTCTTAAAGAGATGCACACTCTATAGGACTAGCCGTTCTTAACCCAAGAGCACTAACGTCATTTGAGTAGCCGTTCAAAACCAATGCAGCATGGCCCAACCATAGTGTTCAAGAGTTAAAAGTCAGCAACCAAAACCACCAGCCTCCTAATTAGCACGTATGAGATTGAAGGGATGACACAAGCCTTCTCTCCCACTCTACCTTTTTACTCTTCATCACCTCTGAGCCCTTCCCCTGGTTCTGCTTGCTCACCTCAGGTAAAAAAAAAAACGAAAGGTACAGGACACAGAAAACATACCTTGGCTTTTTTCCTTGGCTTATTAATGCATTTGCTCAAATGCACATAGATTAATACTTAAAACAAATAAAATATCAACTATGAATTTGACTTGCACGAATGGCTTCCCATTCTTCAAATTTTCAACAAGCAGGTTTGCTGTACGACTGCTGTCTTGATACACGTCTTTGCTTAAAAGCACAAACGGACCCTAAAAGCCAGCAAAGCACCTCTGTCTTTCTTGGCTGTGCTGGTGGTGGAGGGAATCGTTTTTTAGCTGCACTGCAGCCAGGCAGGCGAATCGAGATACTGTCCATTCATTTCCCATTACCCTCTGTGCTTCAAATCAATAGTTAATTACCTCCACAAATACTCGTCTTATCCAGCTAGAGAAGTGGACAGCACGGGGCAGGATGAAATTTGCCTGGCAGAAGAATTTAGCGTTACGCAGGGTGAAAACTGTCCTCCCACTACTTCTACTCATTGGCCCATCAGTGTCCCTCTTGGAAGCTGGCATTCCATTTTATGCTGTGCAGACACTTCATTTTTCTCCAACATACTATCTGGCTCTTAAGCACATGCACACATACAAATATTCATGCACAATTTATCTGCTACTCTTGCTAAGAGAGCAGTGTTTGATAAGAGATTACATTTACGGCGTGGAAAGGTCCAGGCGAACGGTGAACCATCCACAGGTCCTGAACCTGTGAAAGGCACCAATTTATTAATAACGGGATGGGCCCCGGGTACGGAATCTCAGCTCTCCATCTCTGCTCATTTCTTTTCCACACATCAAAGCTTTGTGTATGCAGAGCCGAGTGTGGCGGGGGTCCGTACACATGGTGAGTGCCTGTGAGCCTGTCAGTCCCAGTGAGAAACAGCCTGTGTAGGAGCCGGCTTTTATTTAATCAGAGTTGGAGCAGCTTCCACCAACGTTCAATAATTTCAGCCTTATTAACACGCTACCTTTAATTCCTCTGAGTGCTAGAGGAGCAGCATCCTTTGGGCTGCTAATTCACTTTAAATGCAAAATCTACTGCATTTTCCCCCATATACTGGAAACCCAATGTAATATATATAGTTGCTAGACACTGTAATAGCAAAAGAAACAAGATGTGAAGTTATCAAATGTGCACAGTACATATCAATTTGAAAGTTTCACACATGGCAAAAGTCAGAAAGCCATTAAAACATCCTACCTGCTTTTCTCTCAGTCTCTTGGAAGCCTCTGACCTTCCAGCCTTCTTAATTGTAGCCTTTAAGCTTTGGCCTTGAGCCTTAAAAGTCATCTAAAATCATTTTTGGCATGACTGAATAACAGATATCATTATAAAAATCATAACTGAAGCTCTTTTGTTTCCTACAATCCCAAAACCCCAACCATCTCTTTGCCTTCTTCCTGTTCATCTTCTGAAGGACAAGCTCATATTTCACTTGTTTCCCCTTTAGTAAACCAAGCAATGCTTCATAAATGCATCTCTTTTCAACCATAAAACTATAGGGGGAGGGTGGCAGCTGAGGGGGGGGGGCAATTATTTTCAGGCAGTAAGGTTTGGGAGACGAGGGTGGAGAGACCTTGCAACTGCTCACAGATTTAATTAAAAAGAACAATCTGGCACGAAGGAAGGAACAGTTAGTTAACAACAGGCTTTTGTGGACCTGGACTGGTCTGAGTTGGTGACCACAGAATCTGTGTGGACTGAGGCTTAAGGGGCCAGGTAGGTGGACAAGAGGTGGTCGGAGGGGTGGGATGTAAGTATAGAGGTCCCAGAAGCCAGGCTGCATGAGCACTTGGAAGTAAAACTAAATTGTTGTTCTTTGCACCTCTCAATTCGACAGATATTGCAGAGACTTCCCTTTCCCTGAACGAACAGCTGTCACCCAATGAAGAAGTCAGGTGATAATGGAGAGGGAAAAAGCTTCTAAAGAGGAAAAAGAATGAGGAAAAAGGACATATTTCACACCATCATCCCTGAGGGGTCGGGTTAGCTGGGTCACTGCAGCCAATCAATTACTAGCAATGCCATTTTCCACTAGGTGTGGCTCAGAGCCTCATCTTTTCATCTGTGCTCCTGTGCACATCCAGCCTCTGTATAGCGTGTTTGTGGATGCATGTCTTTGTCCATGCTGAGTTTGCACCATTGTAAAAACACGGCCTTTGAAAGCAAACAGATGACTCACACAGTTTGAGGCTGAACTGCGTCGCGAGCGTCACTGCTTCCACTCCTGTGCTCCAACATGTTACGTACGTCTCTGATGCCATAGGTCTGCTTATCCGCCAGATTTGACGGATAAAGCGCTGGTCACTGGTCCCGCAGTCTGCCACCTGCACTGATAACAGCCAAGCGCGAAGCAAGACAGGTGGAACCTAACACTGCTGATAGCATCTCAGCGCCCCAATCTCTGAACACAGGAATGTGTGGAAGACGCAGGCAAACAACATGGAGGAAAACATGAGACACACACGAGCTCCCAATCTGGGATTAAAATCAAATCGAAGACACAGATGAACATTCAGCGTAGCACATCCTGCGCTATTCCCCGTTTTTTTTCCTACTCTCTTAATACTCCTCACTCTGATGCAGAGAGTTACACACACAAAAAAAAAGTGCACATGCTCGAGCTCCCAGGCTGCATCCACCATCTGGCCTTCCCATGGCTCAGATGTCTCTGGGGTAAGGTGAGCCGTGAGGGGGACTTTATGTGCATTATGTGTGTTAGCATGTGTGTGTGTGTGTGTGTGAAAGAAGAGAGAGATAAAGAGAAACAGAAAGGGAGTGAAAAAGAAATGAACATATCCATGAGAGCACATTCAATATAGTATACTTCTGCATATGAAAGTACATATTGTGATATTGATACATGACGTGATATTGTGGGGAAAAACTGCACAAATCACCGATTCGTGCCACTCTGATAGCATGCCAGCATAATGGTTGCATGGAAAGAGAAAAATTGTGCTACACATTTACAGGACTGCAGGCACATCAGCTGCTAGCAAGAGTTTACACTGGGGGTCGTCATAGCTGAGTAGGCTGGCTAAGCGCGCCTTAACACCAAGTACTCTTTACACATCTGGCAAAACAAAGCCTCCCATGAAGGGATGGGGCATATCTGCTGGCACAGTCAGCCATACTGGTTTTATGGTGATACTGATCATACAGGAATACACAAAGCAGTGGAAAACAAATGAAAAAAGGAATTCTACCGCAGGTTATTCCCATAAGAAGCAGCTGTGCCTGTGGCCAACACGCAATCAGATGAAGACTCGACAGATAATCCTTTTTTTCAGCTCTATCACCTCCACCTACGTTTATATGTTGTACAGTTATTTCCATTCTTTCTTTTCACAACAATTTAAAATGAGAGAGCAGCAGAAAGGAGCAATTTTGCATTGGTGTTCATTAAGGACTCAACAGAAGTGTTTCCAGGCTGCCTCCTCACACGGCTTACACTCAGGGAGATAAAAAGTTTGAGAATGAGAAAAAACAGGTTGATACATCAAATGAGGCATTATTCAGCAAAAGCATTGCCCAGCTGGATTTTCAGTAATATATTAATGAAAACACCTCAATTTTCTGATTTAAAGATGTGAGGAAAAGACTTGACGGCTCTGCCAGCGGCCACTTAATCCAGTCGAGCCCTATGAACAGTTTATTTTAATGTGCAACAGTATCAGACATGCTGCGATGTAGTGATCCAATGACTGTAGATAGATGCCTCATTTGTGAACAACTTTAAAGTCCAGAGTTTTTCCATTGCTTTTAAAAAGGCTAAAGGGATGTACATGGGATGGAGGGTTAGAGGCACCTTTTCACATCACTTTATGTCAATGTTAAACTGATTTCTATATATTTAAAACAAGTTTGACCAAAGTGCTTTACAAATTGATAGAAAAAGACAAGGCCCAAGACTCGTCACACTTATTACGTACGGTAGTAACCACCACAGCACTCGACATAACAAGACAGCATAACTTGTATAAAAATCCAAGCCCCCGAATATGGAACTGATCAAGTCGTTCAATTATTGCCTTGTTTTTTAAGTAAAACACTCTAGTGTTTGCAACAACTTTGCATCAGTTGTTAAAACTACAATTTTCATGCCATCAACTGTTGTAGCATCTATGATTCCTGCTTCATTACCCACCTTTACTTGTCACACCTGAAACCTGCCCTGAGCTGTCACCACAGACCACTGACCAGCGTGTAATAACTGATGCTTGGCTGCAAGAGTTGTCCCAAAGCCTGGACACAGGATTTACTAATGATTGTTGTAGATCTTGAAAATTCAGGTTAGGGCGCAAGCTCCAGGAGAACACTTAAAATGACTACAACTATTGCAATTTGTTTTCGCTCACATGGCCACATTTTAGCTCTGCAGTTTTTTTTAAAATTATAACCCCAGTGGATTAAGTACAGATTAGAAAAAAAAACTCAGCCAGTTCAGAGCAACAGCACAACCTCAGGAGAATTCCCTTAGAGTCAATACCTCGCTTTCTCTGTCAGCACGCTGTCCTTAGCCCTCTAATCGACACAGGTCAGGCCTGCAGCTGATTAATCTAGTTATATTTTGTTTTCCTCACAGCACACGCAAGATCCAGAGGGAGCGTTTCCAACGTACACTTATCCAACTCAATTCAAAAGCAGAAGCTTTTTCTGCTAGAAGAACTACTTTATGTCAAACTGAGACGGCACAGGGTTCATTTACTTTGGTGGCCTTGTTTCAGTTTAAGTCTTCTCATCTGTAAAACATGCAAACTGTATTTCTTCTGAAACCAGCTGACCTCCCCTCATCCGTCTCCTCACATCTTTCTATCTCCCTCGATCCATGTCTATCTTCAGTCGCTTTTTTATCCCCCCATCCCTCCGTTCCCCCTCCGGCTCTCAGTTCCAGGCTGTTAAATGGGAGGGTTTATCTAAGCCTAACTGGTTTAAGGGTAAACAGAAATAAGCAATGGCTCTGTAAGTGGAGGAGAATTAGTACTGCTGTTGGCAAGACCCATCCCCGTGCCACAGGGACGGCGAGGCGGGAGGCAAGAGTGCAGTGGGGGAGATTAGTAAAAAAAAAAAAAAATTTGTGGAAGGAGAAATGAGGTGGAACGGAGGTGTGTAGAAAAAGTATGCAGGGAAGGTGAAGACAACTGAGAAAAGTGGGGGAAGAAAACATAAAAGGGTTGGGAACTCCCCGCAAAAAGAAAAAAAAAACACTGAGTGCTTCTTCTATTACGGCATACTGTCTACAATTCCCGCTGTGTTAAGATTTCCGCTTTCGCTTCTAACTGCCCCTCTGCTCCTCTTCACTAACTTGTATATCATGTCTTCCCGTGTTTGGTGTTGCATCTCCAAGCAGCTGTGCCTGAGCCATAAATCCCAGCTGCTTGATCCTCCAGTGCACCTCGTTCAGACAAATAAACGCACCGTTATATAAACGGCTGCATAGCCAAGATTCGCTTTTGTATGTCATTATTCTGCTACGCTCAGCCGTTTTCCACCTATGCATCTTTCAAATCATTCATTTCTGCTGGATGTCATGCCACAGTTCATCAGCTCATCAATAATGTATCAGGTCTTTGCTGTGAGTGTATGGGTGAGTAGAGAGAGGTCAGATACATCATTCAATTCATCGCAACTCTCTATCCATATGGTCAGGGTTGCTCTTTCCTCTGAAGTTACAAAGAGACAGCCAGACACACACATGCAAACAGACAGATCAATGACACTTAGTGATTATCATCTGATTTAGAGTCATAATCAGATTAATGGTGACAGGAGAGGCAGGGATTATATGGTGGTTGGTTTGACTTTCTCTCATCCACACACTACAATGAAAAAAGAGAAAAAAATAGAGAGCAACAGATTGGAGTTTGGATCAGTGAAGATTTTAACCTTCCCATGGGGCAACCTCCTTTCAATTAGCAACCCAAACAAGGAAATCACTTTCATCCTTGTTATTGAGGTAACCCAGGGGCCATCTCCGTGCCCATCTGCTTCATTCTCAGCTCATCTTTTTGAGGCAGAAATCACACACCCCTTTCCTTGCAGGGGAAATTTCATTCCTCCCTTTCATCTACCACTCATCTCTCATCCGTTTGCTGTCAGTTCATTTAGGGTAAACATTTGAACCTCAAAATATCCATTCTCTCGCAGAGGTAGCAATTTGGGCCTGGGCTCGGTATCCGTAGTCTATGTTGAAATTTGATGAACACAAACAAGAAAGCCGGCGCCAATTTACAGAGAACACAGCCTGAGCTGGGAACAATCCAGGAGCAGACTTGCAAATGGTTAAAAGGAAAATCTGAGTGTGAAAATAATGATAATAATTCTAATTTTGCTCTTAATTTCCCTTTCATTGGAATGCAGCTACAGGGTATCCGCTATATTCCCTTTATTTATTAGAAAAGGATGAGTTACGACACAATAACATGAGAGAGAACACTATATATTTATATATATATATATATATTCACGTTGAGAGCTGGGACATTCATTCAACAGATACCTGGTGAAGCAACAGCCAAGTGTCCAATCCCTAAGG
Organism: Craterocephalus eyresii; assembly: GCA_037177035.1. NCBI lineage: Eukaryota > Metazoa > Chordata > Actinopteri > Atheriniformes > Atherinidae > Craterocephalus > Craterocephalus eyresii. Next base: position 12,149,380 of record JBBBVT010000008.1, read on the forward strand.
TCCTACAGCGGAAATGAAAATCATGTTTGACTGAAGAGATAATAGCAACTGTAATAGTGTCACCGGCGCTTGTTCAAATGAGTGTGTATCAGATGGAAAAAAAGAAACAGGGGGAGAGATACAGACAAAAACAGAAGAAAGGGAAGTCACACTGATAAACTCGCACAGAAAAAAATAATTACGGGATATGTTCCAAAAAGATTTTTTTAAAGTGGTTGGTAGTTACTGATTTCTATTTAACAAAATCAAGAAGAAAAATAGATAGGAATGATTAACTTCAGCATAAAATCCATAATAACGGGAGACTTTTCATCAGCACATTCCACAGAGAGTTGGTCTCTGGGTCTCCAAATGCAAGAGAATGATGCCGGAGGGGTTCATAGTAGCCTACCTAATTTATTGGAAGAGTTTAATGAAAAAACGTGACGGGAATCTTTCAAGTTTGACAGGCTTTTGTGTCCCGCTGAGATAAGCTAATTGCTCCAGGGATCAGGAAAATCTAAAGTAACAATTCACCGAGAAGACTTCTCAAATCCTACTCTATAGTTTTAAGTACTAATCAAGAAAAACAAATGAGGCTATATCACATAACTACAAATATACTGTTTGCAAGCATTTAAATAATCCAAAGTACTGTTCTGAACAAGGACAACTGATTTCGGTGATAATAAGCCGGACGAGAGGATACTCCTGCGAAATAAAAGGATGGAAATCTGCCGCGATCCACGTGTATTTCATCCCTGAACGCCGGAGACGCAGCGCTGCCCATCCGGAGCTCATGCAGAGCGCGCTTTGGACAGGAGCCTCCACATATCCACAGCAAGTGGGCTACAGTCTCAAATTCATATTTACCTTCCATCGCAGAGGATGTGGTGACCAGCACGCATAAAAGCGCTAACAAATCCACTGTCATGGCAGAAGGATGGTCTCCACAGCCTGTCCCCAAATAACCAAGACGCACGGTGCGCGTCAAAAGAATCCCTCGGTTGTCAGAGCGGTACTCCAGAAGACAGTCTCTGTTGTGAGTCACATTTCAAGCCGTAGTAAACAATGTGTGACAATCAGCGCAGGGGAAAAGCAGAGTGTAGAGGCTGAGGGGGTGCGTGGAGCAGAGGGGGGGTTGGGGGGGGGAGGGGGGTGATTTGGGGGGAGTGGGTAGGGGGAGACCCGACATCGCCTCCTCACATCCCCGTTAGACGACTGGGGCCAATCAACGACTGGTAGCTGAAACTCAGTAACCAATGGCCAAGCTGACGCCCCGCCCACCTCTCATTGTCAAAACACAAAACTTTTCCTTGACCTATTTGAAGGGGTGTCCGCTGCACTGAAGGGGAATAACGCCGCCAGTCGGCTCGCTGCTGCTACTGCACCCCCACATGTACCCCCAAAAGCCAAGCTCTCCCCCACGGGAGGCCATCTAAACGTCTGTCACTTGTCCAGTGGTTCGCCAAAATAATCACACTGTTGAACAGTATATCCGTCAAAGTATGTCATATGAGGTACACTATGAGTGTCTCCTTTTCTTTTTTTCTTTGTTCTTTACAACAATTTTTGGGAATGTGTGTTGTTTTTTTTATTGTTTGTTTTTCTTTTTTTTAAATAAAATGTCAAAAGGAGCCTTGCAGCTTCATGCATATCACCCTTTCCTCTATCCCACTGCTCAGAAGTGCTAAACCCATTTGCATGGAAAATGCCATTTAATAGCTTTGACAATTTCAGCTGCACCTCCAAATGATATTAAACAGGCGTTGCACATCAGCTCCCTCCCTTTGCCCCTCTCACCCCCTTTTGTGTGTGTGTGTGCTGCAACAGATGGCATGCACAATGGGCTTTTCCCTGTAGGGACACAGAGGACCGGAGTCTGCTTCAGCGGAGGAAGAGGCGGTTCCCACCCTGTAGCCCACAACCATACACCTGTCTTGGGCTAGATACGTCCCACTAGTCCCTGTAGGTGAAGAACTGGGATGGAGTTGTTCATCTTCAACCTTAGCAGGGCTGGTTTTTCCCCGGGCCAGTGAGTGGCCTAATACTTCAGTCCTGTCCCTGCACAACACACTGGCCCAGATACATATTGCCTGCTTTAGTTTTTATAAGCTTAAAAGATGGTTTAGGATTTTAATAAAATGTAGCGACTTGCGGCATTGATGCAGTCAGTAAACATGCTCAAAGTTTCTGCTCTTGTGAATTATAAGTGAATAACTTCTCTTGAAGACACAAAGCTGGTGTTCATGCTGTATATATATTTAATCACTTTCATTTTCAGGCTATAAAGTAAGAGCAGCTGTGTGTCTTTCTCACATCATTGCTAGGACTGCCAACATTTTAAAGATTTAATACTGATTTCAAACTTAGCTCCCTGGGCTCCTCTTAGTAGCTGCCAATCATTCAAAATGCTCAAATGACTATTTTCCCCTATAACAGAATTAAAATGAGACCATAACAAGCTTGTTTTAGCAGAAAGGTGTAGTACAACTTGATAGACATAGAAACTTTCTATCAGAATTGTTTATAGGACCACTAAAAAAGCGTTCGCCCTGTAGCTCTGCAGAGGTGGGTTACTGTACAGTTACGTACTGCATAAATAACTTGCTCTGTTGATGCAGTGGTAAAACCTTCAAAATTTGGCATTAAATGTTTACAAAAGAATTTCTTGACAAAACAACCCATGACAGAAAAAGCTGGTGATGAAAATAATTGTAAGAACCGCTTTCCAGCTGCTATGGCAGAGCCAATCTCCCCCCAAGGACCTCACAGAACTATCAGGCTTTTCAGGAACAATGAGCAAAAACTAGAATGTAAAAACAGTGTGCTCCTCAAAGCCAAGGATGTTTCTCTCATTCAAAAGTATAGCCATGTCGAGGCAAATAAAGAGCTTTTGCATATTTGAAAAACACAACAGTTTAAAGAAGCAAGGGAACCTTGTGGTAAGTGTCAACATCACGTTCATTCAACACATCAGCTGAAATTTGGTATGGCTTATAGATAGTTAGCAAGTAGCCTAGCCATTTACACAGTCATTCTACACTCTAACAGAAAACAATGCTAATAAAGGCCAAAAAATAATTTAAAAACAAACTCAGCTTTATTTATATGCACCAGGATTGATTCATCTTTTGTCTGAGCCTGGAAATTAAATTTTGATTACATACAATAAAGAACTTTGCGAAAAGAATTCTTCTTCTCTTTACTGAGACACATTTCTCTTTTTTTTTTAAACGACCAGGTTTGTCTAGATTTTTGCATGCCACACTGGAAAATCCTTCTCACTGAAATATGTGCCGCTTTTTCCAGCAATGCTAATCTTTTCAACTGTGTTTTTCTTCTCTGCCCCTCAGTGATTCAATTCTAAACTTCTACAATGACCAAAATCAAACACACTGTAAACGAAACATGACTCAAACGTAATAAATGGCTGTTCCAGTGGTGGCCAGCTGATGAACTGGGGCAGACACCGGGCTTCAGGAGCATCAGGCAGCAGTTTCTAACCTGGGAAAACAGTTGATGAGAGCATTTGTCATTTTTAATGGTGTGATGAGGAGTGGCACTACAGTGAGGAATGGCAACGCACAGCATGGCCTCTAGTGCTGGCTGGTTTGCTGGTCTCTTGTAGCCATCTAGTCTTATTTTTCACCAGAGCACTAATCATGACCTCCACCTCCACAGGTCATCGCCACATATAGGAGAAAGCTGTCCCTGTTTGCAGTCCACACCCTGGGAAGGAGGAAGGAAGGAAGAGCATGAGGGGAGAGAGGAACAATAGCTCTGCTGCTGTAGCAGATCCTCCCTCACAATGCACGTCGAGATAAACACATGTGATAACACACACGTGTGCAGTTGTTCAGCCACACGATAATGATGCACACAGAGCCTCACAAGCACTTCCAAACACCATTTTGAAAGCTTCAACCCAATACCAACACAGAATGTAAACACATTGTCAAGAGTCTTTCGCTTTCACTGTGGCCTAATTCTTCTGTGTGGCTGCATCTGCCAGTCCCAGGTCTATCTTAGGACCGGATTCATGACAGAATAAAAGGCAAACCTGACCAACAAGGGAAAGCTCTGACTTGAGTTTGATTAAATGCATTGGCATGCGGTGCAGCCTATGAGCTGACCCTGAATTTAGTGAGCTTTTGACCTGTAAACATCCAAGCCACATCTCACTCTCCATGACCAATGCGCCATGACCTTTACATTTCTGCTCCATGCCTCCTGCTTCCTGGGGGGAAAGATGCACTGTTTCTCAGTGGAGTCAGGTAGGAAATACAAAATAGCTTGTTTTATGTTGACAACATCGGATGCAACAGAAGAACAGAGGTATGAAAAGATTTTTTAAGAATGAATAAAGTGGGAAATACTCATTATCTAAATTTTGTGAAGCTAGAGGAAAAAAGAGAGGTGCAGTTTGTGACAAGTTAGCCGTAAAGAGGTGTAGGATTTTATTTGTAGAGAATGATAAATGCAGAAACAGACATGAAGGAAAAGGAGATTTTTCCTAGAAACAGTGGGAGCTGAGAAGGTTTGTCTTGTGATGAATACAAATGCATGAAAATGAAATGCCAAAGTCAATATGGGGCAGAGCAGAGACTCAAGTGACAAAGGAGTGCAATGCTACACCCACCCCGAGGATATAGACTGGTTATCAGGCCAAGTTTTGGCTTCATCCATCTTCGGAGGTCTGTGCACTGGCCATTGACAATGTGAGAACAGACCAAGGGCTGAATACAGATGTGCTTTGGACCAGTGTTGCCCAAATAGGGGCTCAGGACTTACCAATGAGACCCAAATACATTTGGACTTTCTGGGTCACAGCTCAAGAGAGGTGTAGAAAGTAGGTTCATTGCAGACAGTGGATGAGATTGGTTGGTTTGATAAAATATGGCAAGACACCATGTTTTTTTAGTAATATAGAAAAGGTTTTTCAATGGCAGTGGCCCAAAAAAATGTTCATAGAAAATGCAGCACGAAAAAAAGACCTCTACAAAAACATCAGAAGGCTAGGGATATGCTTGTAAAAATTCATGAAGGAAATAAGATGCGTCTGTGAGTTTCAAAAGTGGAAGGACTCTGACTGCAGGTCAGACAAGGAGACAGGGCAAGAGCTATATAAAGCACTCTCATTAATCTGCCGCTGATGCCAAAACTGATGGTGCCTGCACCCCGCTATCAGCACAGAGTCACTTCGCAGATATTAACAGCGCCTCTCTGACACACAACGGCACATAAACATGGAAGACACAGGGACAACCTGCACAAACCGGTACAAACTGCCATGAAAATACCGTTGCACACCTGTATACACAATACAAGCCTCTGTTTTTGTGGGACTATGGTATGCAAAAGAGAAGAAGAGGGATTGCATTCCATTTCTCCTTGCTGAGGCTTGTCGCCGCACCCAGCACAGTTTGATTAACAAGTCTTTGGGTTAAATTCATTCAATTCTTTATGACTCATCTCTTTCAGTACCGGTAATCCCAGTAACTAAAGAGGCGATTCTGGTTTGGCACTGAAAGAGTGGGAATATCATTATCATCATCAAGAGCATGCCTGTGTGTGTGCAAACAGAAAAGAGGAAATGCGTATGAGTTGATGCAAGTTGAGGATGCTATGTTCCCACTTGAATGTTCCACATTTGCATGCGCACTCAAACATGTATGTGTGATGTGGCTTATTCAGAAAGAAAATGATAGCTAATAAATTTCTGCAATCGACTGCCTGACTTTACTAAGTTACGAAGAATAGTCTAAATGCAAGGATGTCTTCACAAGAGTGTCACCAGTCCAAGAAATATCAGTTTAAGCATAAAGCAAAGGAGCATAACATGCAATAAATCCAAAGTCCCTCCAGACCCCATAATGATTTGCTGATTGATTGTTTTCCTTGATGACCATGGTGATTAAAGATGCATTCATTTGCTTGTGATTAGGGAGCTCTAATCACAGATGAGGTTAATAGGGTTCTTCATTGTATCTTTCGTAGCGTTTAAAAAAGTTTCCTATTAACCGTCATGCCTCAGCCCCCTTCTTTGTAATGCACTTTTTTATTTATGCGTCAACCTTTTCCGCCTCCTTCAAAAGAGGTGCCTTGACAGCAATAACATTTGACACATTGTAAATTGTTTTTTGAATCGCTAAACATGTTATTATAGGCTGGCCCAATACAGAGCCTCATAAAGTAGTTTTCTGGCTACAAAAGTAACATTTAAGAGGTGCACTTGTTAATGAGGAAAAACAAAACCGGGCTGACAGCTCATCACTTCATGCCGGATCCCAGTGACAGCCCCATCCCGCTTGCTTTTGGAGAGTTGTTTGTTTCACAGGGACACTATCAAAATGCAGCCCTCCGTCCCCTCCGACCTGTTTTTTTCTCCCCTTGCTGGCCTGTGACAGATAGCTGAGTGCAATCTATCAACCTCAGTCTGCCATAGTCAGGGCCAGTTCTTTGTAAAGCCACGTATGGACAGAACACACTCAACAGTGCTCATCCGTGAGTCTGTCAAACTGAATGGGATAAACATCTGGTAGTGGGGAGACAGAAGAAAATGGAGGTCAAATCGATCTGCTCCCTGCTCGCCATACACTGATCCCCTGTCACAGGTTGACCTCTGAAACAAATGAAACTCCTGTGTTGCATTTGAATACAAATATTGCGGCACTCTAGTGGTTTTAAGCCAGTGGATGAGAGTGAATGAACTCCACAGTGAACTCAAATGTTTATTTAATGATTGAAATGTTGCTGCTTCCTACCTTAGTAATTCCAATCATGTTAGTACAGAGAAGACCAAACTAAAAACAGTTAAAAAATGTAGATATTAAAACTTAGAGGTATAGATTGGTTACCATGTTCCTCACACTATTGTAAAACCTACAACTTCATCAATTCTGTTTCACAAGAATATGTGCAAGTACATATCAGTTCAATTAAGTGGTTCTTTTTAGTCTGTCTCAAGGAAAACATGAAGATGTATCCATGTGTTTGCTTTAGTGACAAAGTGGCAGCAAAAGGTAAAAATTTATACCCAAGGTCAAAATATCTTTGATTATCTTTGAAATGACTGTCCTTTAAGCATAGGCTATAATTGGGGACAGTTACACAATGATTAACTCAGAATGATAATTAAATAAGAAATTAGAATATTCTCCTTAAGGTTTCCATGGAAATATTAATTCGGAATTAAGGTTTACATGGAAAACCCGTTTCTTAATTCCACTTTTAAGCTGGGTTTGGGAAGGGTTGGTTGGGGGGTGGAAGTAAAATAAACTTCTCTTCCCACTTTGATTCTTTTTGACAACATTTTTTGGTTATGAGGGATCAGCTTTGGTCGCTAGCATACTACCTCACTTTCACGTGAACAGACTCGGTTTGATTCTCTTTGCTGCTGACGGAAAAGAACTGTATATGGCCATCATGACAACAGGACAAGGGAACAAACAAATGCAGAGCAACCAGAAATGAACTTAAAGCAAATTGAAGGTATTCATGTTGAAAAAGGAATTACAGTTACAGTAATAATAATAAAGTACAATAGGGTACAGTAAGACAGGTAGATAGGTAACATACCGTACCGTACCGTCCTCTTCCGCTTATCCGGGGTCGGGTCGCGGGGGCAGCAGCCTAAGCAGGGAAGCCCAGA
>JBBBVT010000008.1:12182733-12193202 GCA_037177035.1 Craterocephalus eyresii
AGCCACCAAAGTGTGCACTACAGATGAAGTGCACTACGCGCACTACGCACTGAATTGCAGTGCTCTTCTGAAAGTGCTCTGATTGAGACACAGCCAAAGTCTGCAACGTTACTGCTTTTCAGAACAATTCTGAAAGGGGGCTAATGTCCTTCAGGGTAGTCAGGAAACGGCAATCAAGACTGAATAATGATGAAGAAATAATGGAATGAATAGATGTGTGCCATTTTGTATGTTGAGCACTGAGTTTTGTCCAAAAGATGCAACTAAGAATAACCTCTTGATGGCAATAGTATACAATCATAAAAGCAATCATGAGGAGCAATTTGATAACCCTGATCAAATCAACCCCCTACATGAGGTATGGTTCAAACTTAGCTTGACAAGTCCCATGGCTACCATACTTTCAGCTATAAAGGTTAGGCTACATGCATGCCATTCTCAGGTCCCTTTATGTAAGGGAAAATATTGCATTTGCTATCTTGGCCAAACAGAGCTACAAAGGAATTCAACATGCCAGACTCAATCCCAGTATGAACCTCCCATGGTTCCAGCCAGAGGCCATTTATCAGAGTAAAAGGGGAAAAGATTATCCAAATTCTTTCTTTGTCCTGTATCTAAATGTGTGACCTTGCAGTTTTTTCTCCTGCTATTTGTCATTTCACACCTTCTTACAACATGACCTTTTAATATTTCATCAAGAAACTCATTGCAATATTCATATCTGAGGCAGCATCTGTTTGCTAAAAGCATCCGTTTTTCTTGAGGGGTCCCAACTCTCAGCAATCCTCTGACCCACTGTCTGACGGGATACTGTATATTTTTCATTGGGGCATCAATACTGGCCATTTTCCTGAAATGATTTCTCAGGCTTGCTATGATCTTAACCTTACTCTTGTCTTATGTACAGAGGGCACCATTTCTCTTGGGACGTATTAACCCTCCCTGTAGCCTGAGGAGATATTTTTCAGCGTGGAGTTGACACTAACTCTTGTTGCAGGGGCTGATTGTCTGCACCATAGGCCATACTTTATGGAGCCTCTCATTTCTCCCAACATTGATCTGCTACTGCTTTATACTGTGCATTCCGGGTGTTAAAAAAGACCTCTGTATATGTGTGTGTGAGTGCTTACTAAGGAGAGATGAATGCATACCTTGTTTATATATATCAACAAAAACAAATTACACTAAAACATATTATATTATATTATATTATATTATATTATATCACATTATATTATGTTATATTAGATTATATTATATTATCTTTGATGCTTTTACTTTCAAAAACAACACGATAAATTGCTGAATAAATAAAAATAAGATAATCAGTCACAGTTGATAAGGTCATTTATAAGTGGGGATGAGAGGTGAACTGTTACCTGAGAGACTTTTTGCACCACATCTTTGCTGGTCTGCAGTCCCAGAACAAATGAGCGAGCTGCCACAAATTTACGAGTGACCTCTGTTGTCACTATAGATGGTGTGTTTCCAAAAGGCTCTAGTGTCTCTATCCGCTTTGACACACACTCCAGGTAGTCTTCACCTGGAATAAGCGGAGATATTTCTCAAAAAAATTATCTTAATCGAGAATCCTAATACATGGGGGAAAAAAAACAGTAATGTGATGATTTACATGGTTTATTTTTCTTCTTCTAGCTTTTTAAATCATTCACTATACCAAGTTTGCTATTGTTTTTTTGATTATCAATAGTTTTTGTTTTTACCCAATCAGTTTTATTAGTACAGTGGAAGAACTAGCCAATCGGCAACATAGGGTGGACTAATGCTGCTTTCATGCTGTCAGGATGTCGACTTCAACAAGGATTTTTCAAACAGGAAGTGTATGTTTTCTGCATTTCGTGGTTAACGATAAATGGATAGACTTACTTAAGTGGTCTTACTTTGCACTGTTGTAAAATTCCAGCAAAACAAGTGCGACACATCCATGTAGAATCATAATGACAACACAATTCAGTCAGAGTGGCAGTTTAGTAATAGTTCGTATTAAAGCCCTCCCCAATCAAATCAATTAAAGTGAAGTAATGTCAGACTGAAGCTGGAAACTATGACGAGACTCAAACTCTGTCCTATATCAGGAAAGTACATTCTTTGTGTCACTACAGAGAAAGTACAAAGAAGTCATTAACACAAAGTCATCCTATGATTGCTACTGCTAATAAATGAATCTACCTATTGAGTATTTCTTGTTTGACTCATAGAAGACTTTCTCCAGCAGCTTGGCCCAGAATTCATTGAACAGCTCTTCCAGGTTGATGTTGGAGCCCCGGTAGTAGTCCCTCAAATCCTTGTATAGGTCAGAAAAGACCTGGGCATTATTGGAGTACAGAGCACCCCAAGTTGAAGTGAAAGTCTCCTGCAGACTTATCATGGAGTGGTTCAGCAACACAAGGAAGAAATCTGCAGAACAAACAGAAAAAAATATGCAGTTTCAAAACAGGGACAGCATTTAAGCCCTATTTACGCAATAAGTAACTGTATACTTTTGCTCTATGATATATCATTTCATAATCAATGCTATGTTTGGATTTTGTGCTATATTATTGGAATAAAATCCCTGAAAAAGATGCAGAAATGGAAGCCATTCACACAGGATTTTCGCTCTTTTAGAGCCACAGTTTTTTTTTCTTTTTTCACATGAATATTGCACTATACACAGCCTTCCACTTCACATCTTATTTTTCCCTGCTCTGTGCTGCATATCAGCCATAGCCTATACTGTCAGTGAACTTAAAGCTGAGGTCTGTGAAGGTCTGTGAATTGACAGGACTTCAGTATCTAGTATACACTGCTCTTTGGGAGGATTAAAAGATATAGATTACAGAAACAAGACAATCTAACAGGAAGACGGGATAATATACCTTCTACAGTTTGCCATACACTCAATCCTTATCAAATGTTTATACGTTTTATAAACCCTAATTACTTGTAAGTGGAGGGAAAGTTCAATAACAAGCCTAACAAAAAAAGACAGTATATCTCTGACTAGCTATTTTTGTGAATATAATAGAAAAAGAAAAAAAAGTAAAGCCATTTTCTGCCTCCTGTTCTATGTGACAGCAGAAAATCCAACTCAACAGTGTGTCTGACCATCCATTCAGTCACGCATTTGCAATAGTTCCTCATACAAAGTAAATTAAAGCATAATGCACTTCTGAGTGTGTGGGTGCATGTTTATCTCTTTCATTGCCTTTGTGTGTATAATTAATGTGTGTGTGTGTGTGTGCGTAGCATGAGGACAGAAACTGTAGTCTGCTGTGTTTACTTTGTGGGTGTCTTATCTTTGGCAGCCACAAGCCAAAATCAAAAAGAAAAGCAAAAGAGGGGCGACTCCTGCTCCCACAGGGGACATGCTTTCTGGAATTGCATCATTCCCCCATGGAGCTGTTTTTAAAAAAAAAAAAAAAAAACATCTCATGCACCATCTTGCATATTTCAACAAAATACAAACATATTCTGGCTTCTAACAGATCCACTTATGACAAACTTAGGGAAAAATCAAGTCATGTGATACAAGTGCAAAACTATAAAAACACATTCAAAGAGCCCAAAGACAATCACAACACTTGGAGTTACATAATACGTTAATACACTAAGCTCACACTGACCCATCAGCGTAGCATAATCTACCACTGGCCTTGCTGGATACTTTATCTCTGTACTGTTTCCCATCTCAATGATAAACACTAACCAACTTCCCTCACAGCTGCAGCTGTTTGTTACTTTTCTTGTGGCATTTTCACACACTCCAAAGTAGAAGGTCCCCTCTCATTAGAGCGGTGCATTTGAGAAAATGCATTGTGCACCAAATGTTAGCAGGTGTGACTCGTGTTTAAATTCCGCTGACAACCATTCGGAATATCATTTTCTATACTTTCTTTTAAAACATTTTATCTATCTGTCCACAGGTTATTTCCCAAAATGTGTGTACTGTTTAAAAAACAATTGTATCTCATTATTCAGGAAACCTCTACAGGCCTTTGATTATGATAGCAAGCTCACGTTTAGACTATTCGTTTTTTTACCCTGAGGCACTAAAAACAAAAATAAAAATAATCATGATAATAAAAATAATAATAATAATAATAATAATAATAATAATAATAATAATAATAATAATAATAATAATGTAATTCATCATTAATAGCAATTTTGTTTTGATTAGAAGATTGGAAGATTGGAAGATAACTGCTAACTTGTATTGTTGATGATGGATTAAATAAATCAGAGGAAAAGCAGATCAGTGTTAGTAGAAGCTACTGTATATAACACATCAATGATCTTTTCACTGATGTCCTGTCATTCAAACAGGATGTAAATATAGGTCTAGGCTGACATCAAGGTACAGGAATAGTAAGAGAGGATTATGTTTCACAGAGAAGTGTACAACACAACAGACACACGCACACACACACACATTTTTTCCCCTCATAGGTCAGCACAGAAACTAAGGAAACAAATACGTATAGTATTGTGTTATCAACATTGGCCTACAGGGCAGACACACAGAAAGTTGATGTTGTTTTCTTGTTAGGCACTTTGAACTGCAATTTCTATTGTAGAAATGGGGTTTCTAAATAAATTGATTGATTGATTGATTGATTTATTGACTGAGAAAAAGACAAACATACCAAAAATTGTCACAAAGAAATTGATCATCTGCATTTCTGTTAACAGTGTGGTCATTTTCAGTTTGTGTCATTTTTAACTGCACAGGGGTAACTACAACTAGAGGACAAATCTTTGCAAATGGCATTATGTTGTCTAGTTCTCCTTTGCCCTTCAGCTTGAGTGAGTAATGATTATCATTAGTAAGACAAAAAAAGAAAAAAAACACTGTTCACGTGTGTGCTTATCTACTGACCTTTCCCATTCTTCATCTGCTTGTGTCTTTTTTAACTCAAGAAGCCAGAAGCTCCTACCTTCATATACACACACTACAGTCCTCCATCAGCACAGAATAGAATAGAAATTATGCCTTACCCTTTCAAATCAAACAATGTGATTTGATAACTGCTTTTCTAATACATACAAGATTGAAACTTTTATGCGTGGATGACAACAAATATTGATCTACAGACGGATCAAAGGCAGACCAACTTCTGTAAGTCATGGCCACTGCAGAGGAACAAAAGCAATCGCTAACCAACTCGGTACTCTTTACCTCGTCCATGTGGGATAAACTACAGTGGCTGCAGAAAAGTGAAAAACATGAAAAGATATTTCTAGGTCCAGTTCATCTTCTCTGTGGAAATGATTGTCTGTCAGATAGGGAGTGGTGGTTTCAGTGGTGGATTTGATAATGGTTTGGAGCAGAATGAAATACACTGAACTACCAATGTCTGTGCATTGGGTCTCAAATTGTTGAAAAGGAACAGCTTCTGACATTTAAAGATAATGTTCAAAATTTATGGTTAAAATGTAAGGGGAACAGCTAAATAAAATAATCAAAAGATAAAAACCAGAGTGTCAGAGATAAAACATTAACATCAGCTCAGCAATTTGTATAACAATGTATCTACAAACTGAGCAATTGCAGAAAAAATAAAAAAAATTAAATCAAATTGCTAAATCAAATATTCGATCATCTGAAAAACAAAATGAAAACCCAACAATTAAAAAATTATGAAGACATCTCTTTGAACAATGCACAGAGCAAATGAACACTTCCAGAAACTGCTACAGTTTAGTGTGCTAAAGCAATATGTACTGTAAGCATATATTTCCATATATTTGCTGGACCATAGCTAAGTCAAGAGACCAAGTTGAATATGGTTACAGCAGGCAAAGCCAAGTGACAATCCCTTTTGACAGTTCAACCTGGCCACGACTGCAGTAATGTGACCCATGCTGCACATCACCATAACAACCAAATAGAACACACTATCAATCCAGTGATCAAAACAATATATTGCAGTTTATATTCTGAACACGTGGCCAAAAAAGTAAAGCAGCAACATCTGATAACAGAAAACCTCTTTGTCTGCACTTGTAGGCCCAATTAATCTGCTTCAGCACAACATTATAAAAATATACTTCCTCTGTTAGCACGGACAGAGTCAGGAGTATGTGCGTGTTATGGTGAAAACGGGTGCAGACCAGAAACCTCTAGACAAACACGGCTTTAAAGAAGAGAGGGAGACTTGCAGGAAGAGAATCTGCAGAAACCTCCCAGCCATGGAAATCTGACAAATTATATACTGAAATCAATTTCTGTCTGTCGGTCGTTTTTCTAGTTTCCCTTCTTCTAACTGTAACCTTAAAATCAAAAGTGCAAAAACTGCCCGATTTTAGTTTTTTTGTTTCAGGTATTGAAAGAACAATATATACACAGAATGTTGATGTTTCTGAGGGTGGACAATGTTGTCCCAATCACCCTCACAGCCCCTCTCACTACCCGCTGTAGATCTTTCCTGTCCTGTGCGGCTGTTCAACCAAAAACATGAAGCAGTACGTCAGGAGGCTTTGAATCACGAGTTGTGTAAAGCATGTGCTGAAGGAAGTGGCCCTGATGCAGCTTCCTGAAAAAGTACGGCCTTTTCTACACTTTCGTAACCTGGTGAGAGACGTTATCAGACCAGCATTTAGACAAGATGTGGACCCAGAGAATCGCGAAGGTCACTCTCTCACTTTCCGCTCCATCTATGAAAAGTATGATGTGCTCAAAGCATTTTCATCTCTGCAGGTCAACTACGTATACCATGTCCTTGGTCTTTGCTCTTTGTGTGACACCGTGCCTGGAGTATCCATCATGTAACGTAATGTGGACAGGCTGCTTTCTCTTGTTGACTATGCACAAGGTGTTTCTGACCAGATGCTGCTGCCACTGGAAGCTGGTCATCTTTGTCAGAGACAGCAGGAATGATGTGAGCATCTCCATCGTGATGGTCAAAGCAAGCAAAGTTGTGTTTCGGTAAGGAGTATTCATTCCATGGTGTCCTTATGACCTGTGAGTCATTTTATCTCCTTCCACGGGCATCTGGAATTACTTCTATTGAAGTAATGTTTGAGTTTGTACTTGGCCTTTTTAATGCCCTTTGCCAGAACCCAACAGGCTGCTTTCTAAGCCTGCAGATTCCACCGCCTTGAAGCCAGCATCCCATCTTCTGAGCCGGACATCTGCCTTTCTGTTTACCCATGGCTTCAGGTTGAAGAACACTTGGGGTCACACTCTTCTATCACAAATAAATGTATCTGATGTTTGACCTTCCAGGTCTGTCCTCTCTGCAAATATGGCTTTGGAATAATGTTTTTGTGTTTACAAGTACCATAACTAATAACATGAACCTTTAAATGCTTACCCTGATGACTTGTTCAGTGTGAACGGGATTTCGGCGTCAAGCATGTCAGGTTTACATGTTAAGTCTATGTAAAGGCACGGCAAGGAGTGGTGAGCCTTTTTGCACCGGGTTTTGAGCGTCTGGTACTGTATATTCTATGAATGGTGTGACTGGTTGTGTGTGTGAGTATTTCTTTTTTTTCTTCTTCTTTTTTTTTGTTTCTTATGGTGATGCATATATACTTACATATATTCCTTATTATACTTGCTTTGTATGTACTGTATCTGTTTTGTTCATCTGTTCTTTTTTATTTTTGAAGATATTGAGGACCCCCTTGAAAATGAGATGATGCATCTCAAGGGGTTTATCCTATTGAATAAACATTAAAACATTTTGAGCATCTGACACACATGACACATGTAAGACGTGACGCACGTAACACGCGTAATGCCAAGGTGGTGGATGACAGAGTTGGAAAATCTGAACTTTTGCCGCTGGACACAGGGCGTCAACCAATCAGAGACTCAGCGTCGTGACGTAGGGACGTATTTTCTGACTACAGAAATACAAAGTAGCTGGAAAAATCTGTTTGAAAAAAGAAAAAAAAGGGAGAACAAACTAACAGTGGCCGTGTGCCAACCCTGTCATTTATGACACATCCTCTTACGGATACCGTGACAGGAACAAAAAGGACCTCGCGGAGCAAATAAATAAAGCCATGCTCTGTTCTCAGTTTCATCTGCCTTTGTAGAGAGACAAGAAAAGGAAAACATTGGGGTACTGCAGACATGCATCCCAAGCGCTAAGAGCATTCAAGCTTCTGATTTATTAGCGTCCAACTTTGACGGCAGGAGAGTTTTTTGACACTGAAAGCGTATTCGCTCTGAACGCACTATTAGGCTACTAAAATAGCTGTCCAGTTAAGTGAAATCTAAAGTTTCTAACTTATTGTAAACATTTCTGTTTCGACCACAGACTAGCAGTTCCCTCTCTTGACTGCATGTTCTGGTTGCAGCTGTTTCCCCTAAAATGACTGTGGTTTTCCGAATATGACACACTGAGCTCTTTAGGAAACAAAACTCAAACTGATACTTTGATTTTGTCTACGACACAAAGTTAAAACCCAGTGTAATTCTCACAATCACACTTGCAGTAAAGAAGGACCATATCATGAAATCGTTCCACATAATTCTGGTGTCAAAAATTAATGTCAAGCAAAAATTTGCAATAACTAAGCAAACTGAGGCAAAAATTAGAAAGTTTGTTTTTTTTTGTTTCAATTTTACACATGTATGTTGATATTGCCGATCTGATATGTTATCATGCTTCAAAAACCAACTACGCAGACTGTGTACTTAAATAATCAACAGGAAAACAATTTCTCTGATGTCACAGTAGATCATCAAAATGATCAAGGCAGCATCACATTAGAGCTTTTAAACACACACACACCAGCACACACTGAGAAAAAGTTAAGTGAAGCATGTGTGCCTTAATGACTTTCTTCCTGTGGTGAGAGGGGAGTTAATGATTTCATTTGTAATCACTCTAAGCTTCACATCCAGGTCACCTTGACATGTCACAGGCTTATTTTAACTCTATCTCTGCATTCTTTTTTTCCCGTATACTTCTAAAATCTAAACACATGCATACACACAATATAAGCACACAAACTCGTTACTGAACTTATATCTGCTCTCAGGTACTGGACAGTCTCTTGGCCTTCTACAAATCAATACAAAGCTTTAAGTGAGAGCCTCTAACTCTGCATGAGCTCCTTCTATGCCTGTGCCAGTGTGTTGTCTTTCATTCTTCTTTCTCCTGTGAGTCATCTCTCTGGATCGTAGCATTCACCAGAGATTCTGTATAGCACAGATTTATCGTTGATGTTCCTCCATCTGACAATTTAATATCAACTGATCTATTTTCTCTCACGGATGTCTTAACAGACTAAAGGTCATGTCACACATTTATATCCATTGTAACTAAGACTGCTTGTTTAGGAGGATTAGATTTAAACCAATGTTAGATGCTCTTTGATTACATTCACCGGCATAAAATCTAAATAAAAAAAGGACTGTTTTATGACTTCTCTACTCTCATCTTGCTTTATTTTCTGGTAAAACTTTGTCTGGAATTTGTTTCCTCTAATTGGCAGTTAATCCTGGCGTTCGTGTGCAGGAAATGTTTTTCTTAGTTGGACCGAAAACATGTTAGAACACTAAAAATACTTTGTGAAATGCACAATCTAAGTTGAGGGAATAGCCTGATTTCTGAACTACAAGGTTGTCGACACCACCAACAGAACGAAAAGGGAAAAAAATGAAAGTAGATGCGAGTGTTGACAAGGAAGCTAAATGACATTTATATAGAGGACTATTAACATCAAGCTAGCAAAGGCACATGACAGATCTGCTATGTTTTGGCAGAGCACCGAAGGCTTACAAGGGAGGATTGAACTGAAAAGGAAGAGCAGTGACAGAATGAATGGGAGTAGGAAAGGAAAAAGGGCTGGAAAGGCAGCAAATGCACATCTCTTTTATATTTGACAGTCTTTATTCTATTATTGCTCCGTTTGACGAGTGCTGAATGATTGCATTAGCTGGATGGTTCTTTGGCAGAGAAGAGACAGAGAGCAAACACTGTAACAAATTTACCTTAAAATTCACAGTAACTTACTGGCAACAATTAGCCAGGTAATTACTGTGAATATGTTTTACAGTAAACATACTGTAGTTCCATTTACAGTATTTTATGTATAACTGTGAAATAATAAACAATTACATACTGTTTTAGGTTGTATTTACAGTATACTTCACTGTAAAATAAAGTTCAATTAAATACTGTGATTTAGGTTGTATTTACAGTAATGTTTGATTTACTATAAAATAATTATCAATAAAATACTGTGTTTTAGATTGCATTTACAGTTAGTCTAGTGTAGATGTAGTATCAACTGTATACTGCTTTAACATTAATTGATTTATTTACCTTAGAAATAACAGCTGAGAAAAATTTTCTTTGTATTATTCATGATCAAAATCTCCTTTAACAATGCATACATTCAGAGATTCAACGCTTTTGTACTTAAATATGTTCATCTTGGAGGGGGGTCCTCATGAGATCACATAAACACTTAACTCATGGTGCAGCAAGGACAGTACAAGCGGA
>JBBBVT010000008.1:12232406-12250240 GCA_037177035.1 Craterocephalus eyresii
TATATAAAACAAATACTGTACCAGTCCTTTGAATGAATCTGAGTTACACCTATCTATCCAGCTTAGATGCCTCCCGCCATAACCTCACATCATCTCATGATCTTACCTGACTTTCTGGAGGACTGATAAGACGGCATATTTCAACTCTACAGCTTGTTCTCACGGTCTGAACATCAGATACTTTTGTTTAGTCAAAACATTCTGAAGCAAAAGCTTCAGTCTACGAACTACAGTCCCGGTCTCTTTTGAGAATAACGACATGACTCTTTTAAGTGTAATCAAGCAACTTCTTCACTTTGGAAACAGGGCTACTGACATCAGCACACACACACGAAGAGATCAGGGTTAGAAAAAGATGACAGTTTAGCTTGAATTTCACTTTTCCAAAATGTAAACGCTTGACATGGCAACACGAGCCAAAGAACTGATAAAAGCTTGTCTTTTCCCACATTTTTACACGTTTTTCTTTTTTTCATTTTCCTCCCGTTAACCTGACACCCCGGTATAATCATGAACAATAAAATCATGAAACAAAAAGAAGAAAAACTCAGTTCCACTAGATGTGGAATCAAAAATAAAAAAATAATAATCAGGCTCAATGCAATCTAAAACATATTCGCGTCCCTGTGTATGTGTTTGTCTGTCCTCATGGGCCTGCCAAATGTGTTGCTGTAGAGCCACAAGTGCAGGATTACCCCTCTGGGATATTTCCAAGCCAAATACTGAAAGTCTCCAAATGCATACGCTTGTCCACAGCTGCAGACCGTGTGTAATGTGTGTGTTGGTGTAGGGTGTGTCACACTGTAAAATTCTTACTATTTGCCCTCACTTAAAAAGGCAGTGGCCATCTTGGTTTGGGTCTGCTGCACCATCTGTCAAGCAGTGGGAGGGAAATAGGAGTGGTAGCTGGAACAACATCGGGCCCGTGCTGAGAGCTATTGATAATTCTTTGTCATTTCAAATACTCACCCAGTCTACAAACAGCACAGCCGGAGGTGACACCAACCACGACACCTTGATGTGGCACACTTATGCATTTACATAACAGAAAAAAGAGCAAAACAAAAATGTCATGTACATGTGCGACCTTCACACAACGGCAGCAAATGGAAAGGAAACGGTTTAATAACATCCTCACCAAGTCTTCAGAAGTCACGCAGAGTTCACACATCTGTATTGCACACACAAATGGATGCTCTCTCACTCATTCATGGACACATAGGGCTCACACACGCTCACATCTGAACCCCAGTTCCCTCCTACACACATGCACACACACGCAGACGTAAGTAGAAATGCTGAAGGAACCTGGAGTGACAAGGGAATAATTCACTTTTTGACACAGCCAATTCCTCCAAAGACAAAAGAGGAGTCACACACTGACATACAGCAGCCCTCAAAGGCAAATAACACCACCCACACACACACACACAAGCTTGGGTAGCAATTGAGAATGTGGCACTCACTTTCGTTCATTATAAATGCCGGACCCAACCATAACCAATTAACCTGAGCTTAACCTTTGGTCTGCACAAAGTCTGGGTCTATACCAGAAAACATCTCAGCGAGGCATGAAAAATATATACAAACACACACACACACACACTCACACCTGTTGCAATGACACTGCCACCCCCTGTGGAGCCATTTAAAAAAAAAAAAAAGCCTTTGCTCTCATCTGTGACTCTGCTGCTTGCGTGCCTGCTCGCCCAGGGAGGGATGTATGTGTGAACTCCTACTCTCACATTAGACAAGTGACAGGGACCAAAAGACGAGCGAAGCCAAGCTGCAGGGGTGGCAGCAGCTGAGGTGCATGTTGGACAGCAAAGAGGCAGCATATACTTCTCTGGGGAGAGTATCATATCCCAGTTAGCACTGGTATCATTCCTGTGCGCTAAATAGATTGCGTTCTCTCGCATTAGTCATTAGGAACTTCCAAGAAAAACAGTGATGCATCCATCCCTGTAAGCCCTTCAAGTAAATTGTTGATAGAGTAACACATTTTTTAAAAGGAACTATTTCCGTCCTACAATTTGCCAACATTTTTTAGCTGCTTTTGTTACTTACTGTCTGTCAACAAGGCAGGGACGGGACAAACCCAGCAGACCAGGGCAGCTTCAGTCAAGAGAGCAGTCCATCTGCCCTCTCTCTCTCTCTCTCTCTTTAGAGAACATCAAACACATGTGGTCTGTTTCATGCTCCCTGCAGCCCATTATGGCTTAATGCTTCAAGAGGCTTCTTACAGACTTCAGCATTTTAACAACTTTAGTATAGTCACTTGCACAACTGCGCACGTACACAAACATGCGCAGCAAGCGCAGACAGGATCCCAGATGCAGGAATTGACACTCTTTAAACCACAGCAGAGTTATGAGCCTGCGCGCTGTAATACAGAAACAACTGTTGCTTTGGCTTTAATCTGTCAGAGGAGGAAGACCAACAGAAGCACAGAGCTTTATGCTGACATTAACCTTCAAATAAGCTTAGCCTCTCTTATCTCCGAGACACATAATGAGTTCCATTCATGTGTAATTCAGTGAGATCAGTTAGTTTTCCACCATGTGAAGAGGAAGAGCAGCATCTATGCAAGAATCCAGATATAATGTAAGCCTGCTGCAACTTACTGCAACACACATGCTGCATTTGCTGTCTATGCTTTCATCCAGTTTGTCAATTTATCTCCATCTGAAAACCCTTTTCAGTGTAGCAATATGTAGCATTGCTGATTTAATCTGTTTCTCTGCTGGGTATACTTTAGGTGCACAAATCATAAACACCGTTATAGCACCATTTCCATTCTTTTGTCCAAGGTGCTCTCATGAATGTACATTGAAAACATTTAGGAACTCTAGGTAAGGTAAAAGACATATTTAAAAATCTCAGTAATTAAAAAAAATTAGCCAAAGTGTTTTTAAAAGCAAATTTAGAAGTAAAAAAAAATAAGGAATGTAAAAGCACAACAATTACGATAAAATGGATTGAAGTATTGAAGCTACAAAATGAAGTATCTGGTGTCAAAATCTGTTTACAATCAAAGAGTTGTATGGAGAAGTACACTGTTTCAAATATCTGGAACAGTCACTGCAAGAGCTTAATAACCTCCATGTTTAAACAGATACAAGAAAATCTTACTGCTACTAACTGGTTCATTGCAATACTTTTATGGGAGGGGAGGGGTAGGGCAGGGAGAGGAGGGGTGGGGCAGGGAGGGGGTGGGGTGTATGCGAATGAAATATGTTAAATTAGATGGCACTAATCATTTAAAACTTTAAAAGTAAGCAATAAAATCTTGAAGTCAATCCGGAAATGGACAGAGCCGTCAGCCAAGGGATGCCAAGATCGAAGTTATGCAGCGTACGCCCTCTCTCATGTATTCCTGACATATCTTTGTTGTATCCTGCCAAATAATATCAGAATAATTACCTCTGAAATACTTAAAGTTGTCTGAACACAGACTTAGGGTGGTAGACATTATATAATCTAACATGTTGCAACTGTGAACCAAATAATTGATGCTTGGCAGAGGCACACAGAGGCGTATGCAGTGCTTAGGCCAGGTAGGGAGGGAGTGGGTCCACTGGTCACGTTCCTTTCAGTGGAATCATGAGGAAGTTGAAATCGAAAAAAAAGTATTGTGCTTTTGACAGAACTACTACCTAATGTCAATGTGAGATATACACAGCGCACATGGATAATCTGTACAGGATTTGATTTCTTTTCACCATGTGGAAGCAAACTTTCTAATCAGTCCAGAAAAGCAACCTGTGGTTGATTCCCTGAGTTATGCATTATCGCAGTGAATCGAGAGGTTGGATTTACAAGGAGAAATAGATCAAAACAAAACAAGCATAAATTTTATTCAAAATTTGTGTCCCCAAACTCCACACAGTTTTACAAACACCACTGGCCAAAAGTCTATAGGAACACTTTTTCCCCATTACTTGGTAGAAAAATGTTCATAAGATATCATAGTGCAGAAGAAAACTAAGAATGTATCTAATTCAAACTTTCAGAAAAGTATACTGGTAATACAAGATTAAAACTAGGTGTTGGACCGAGTTTCTCTTCTCTGTTTTATGGCTCTGTGTGCTTCTTTCTGTATCATAGCTTTTTGGCTAATGCAGTAACATGACACATCCAACATCAAACACATTAGCAGTTAATATTTTAGCACTAGCCACAGACAAAAAAAAATTAAAAAGCTGCCCCTTGAGGTGGAATCTCAACAACAACAAAACTTCATTTTCTGTTTCAGTTGCAAATCTGCTGCTATACATTGCAAGATATGGACCCAAATCCAGCATCAAGCAGCAGAGTTCAAAACATTCCCACACTTCTAACAGTGGGTTACCATACTGAACACTCCATATTTCCAGCCACAAGCCAGTCTTTAGTAAGTAGTGTTTCTTAGAGGTCCTAGCAGGGCTGGTGAGCAGCAGTCCTACTGTCTCATTAGCCAAACACTGGTTAGAGATGACACTCCAGAGCACCATATGACTCAGTTGGTCTGTAGCAACCAGCAATCAGCAACAACACAACTACAGCATGGGAAAATCAATGCCAAAATGTTACCAGCCTTCCTGCAGATGTCTCATACAGCTTGTCTCTTTGTATAGACTTGTGTGACATTGAGGATCTAACCCTCACTGGCTGCCAGCTGCTTTCAAAGAGCGCCTGGCGCCTCTCTTTCTCTAAGAGCTGATGAGACGGAGACACACAGAGAGATGAAAAATGTCATCCCCTGAAAGACAAAAAGATAAGTCATCAAGACCGTAATGATGGGGTGGGACAGGGAGGGGGCAGCGCAGGGAGGAAACAGATGAGTATCATAAAAAATCAATCATCCATTTTTGGTAAAGACTGACAAAAAAAAAACGCTCTTTCCAAAACCGATCACAGTCTGCAAAGTTGAATCATCAGGCTCATTCTACATGCATCAGTCAGTTTACTTGATTCCCTTTGAACTTGTTTTTCATTTTTAAAGTGCTCGGCTCATGATGCTGCAATGGTCTAGTAAACATCGCTTCAGCACTGTGATAACAAACAGCTTACCCTTCACTCAAAGGATTTTCTCCACGGCAAACCAAGTTTTATCATGCATGTAAATGAAAACATTTTATCGTGGGGTTATTTATCAACGCTTTTTAAGCACAATCAGACTTTGATATAAGCTTGTCTATCAATCAGTCTATATCATAGATATATAAATAGATAGCTTGAGAGCATACTTTTTTAAAATATATTTTTAGCATATGACTTTGTTTAAACTTTATATGTTTGTACTTCCAGGATTATTGGATGGAAGTTGTGCATCTAAAGGCAGTTTAATAGGCTAGTGCTAAAGAATTGTGCAATGACTGGTAAGAGCTTCCACTGAATGTCATTTTCAGAGTTTGGAAGCTGTGCTCTCACACTCATCCTCCCAGACTGAATCTGGCTGATGTACTCAGCATGTGACCTTGAGTCAGGCCCAGCCAATACATTAAGTTGATCAAGCCCTGGTGTCACAGCAGGAAATACCCTCTGCAAATGTCAGGGATCATCCACAACATTCAAGTGGCTCATAATTTGGAAGCATAAATTAAGCCTTTCATATTTTACTGGGTGTTTAATGTTCCAGCCTGCCACTGATGAATGGTTATTTATGCCCGAGAGCAAAGTAACACGGACACAAGGAAGAATATTGTTGATGTAGAAAACGGAATCTCCTCTTCATTATCTATCTCCTCCTGCTCCTCACCGACTGCCTCATTCCTTTACTTTCTGTCTTAAGGATGTATTGACCCCAAACTGAAGTCAGCTCCACATCATTGATTGAAAAAGGAGGAATAGCTTGTGTCATGGCAAGACAGATTTGCTCTTTAAAGCATTATGGATTACGGACATTTGGAAGAAAGCTGGATCTCTTAAGAGACTAGAGCTGGTGTTAATTCTGTCAAATGATTTATTTAGCGTGGTCTATCAAGTAAATTGGATATGTCCGTTTACTGCTGGGCTCCATGCTGCTCTAAGTTGTGATGAAAAGCGTGATAATATGAGATAACAGTTTCATCACATTACTGCCCCTCCCTTAAATGTATAATGGCTCCAATCAACCATCCACGGATGAAGTAATCACCTGGAAATATGTTCTGGCATCTCATGTTCCTCACATACACTCAGAATACTCCATTGAATATACTTGGTGGAAGCTCAACAGCATTAGAAATCTTAGCACCAATGGGGGAAAAAAAGTTTATTTACATTATAACTACTGATAGGTAAAGTGAATAACACTATTGTGCTAAAATGCAAAGATATGCTGTGACACTTTTGATCTTCGCATTTTGTGGATGGACCAATCCACCAAAAAGTTGCAGAAAATGACTCCCTAGCATCTTCCTCCAAAGAGACGGACCCCCTGTAGAGCACAAAGAAAAGCTCAGGTATGATTTGTGGAGCGTACCATCTGCAGGATGCCCAGTTGTAAGCCACAGAGGACCTATTGCCATCTTCTCAGTGTCAGACACTGCAGCACAGGAGCCCTCCAGGGGGCTTGTGTCCAATCCTGCTACCTGTCAGATTTGTTTTTGTGGCTTCTTTGGAAATATGTCAGATCACAAAGGTTGTTTTAATCTTTGTGTATATATTTGATTCCTACCGAGACACACTGTTGTTTCTGCAACCATATGTTATTCAAAAACCTAAATACTGCAGGAAAAGAGAGTGCATCTTTCTCTTGAATTACTGTGTGCGACCTTGAGGCAAATCCTGCAGAAGTTACCTTTGTGTTTGTCAGAATCTTTGTTTGTGTTGGACCAATACGTATGTTGGTCTTTCCTGTAGATGTCAGGAAGAGAGGTTTATATTGCACAATGCAGGACTTTTTTCCCCTCTTTTTCAAATTCAATTTGGCAAAAGTTTTTTTTTTTTAAAGTGGGGGAAAAGTTAGTGTGATATTTTCCCCTTGAATCTATGCAGGACAGTGACTGTGTGCTCACAGATGGTCTTAGTTCTCTGTTTTGTCCATGCACGTATGCTACTGTAACAGTAGAATGCAGTAAACTCCATGTGTGTGTATGTGTGTGTGTGTGTTGATGCGCTTTAAAGTACTGCACCGAATTCCAGGGGAGGCAAACATGTAATCATCTGAACTGCAGAGGGGCTTGTGACTGACATCAGACCATGAATGACACAGTGAGCAACATTATATTTGCGTGGTCACAGCACATGGTCAGGTGATTGTCTGGAAACTTAGAAAGCTCCCCGATCCTCCACAGAAGACAGCTTAAGGAAGAGCTCAAACTGGGGAGGGTCTTCAGGAGCAGAAGCTAAGTTTAGAGAAAGAGGGATACTGATAAAGCAGAATGGAAAGTGAGGTGCCAATCCTTGATCTGTGTCTCCAAAATGCTGAGTGAGAGAGAATTTGAGGGGCTTTTTTTTTTCTTAGCATCTTTTTGATCCGGGATCAAACAGGCAGATTGTCTGTGGCATGTCTGCTCCATCTCAACATCTTTTCAAAGCAGTGTTTCATCTTCAGCTCGCCAAGAGCCAGAGCTCCTCTGGTTTACAGGACCATGTGACATGAAATGAGTGTGACAACAGATTTAAGAGGTGAAAACATTGATGGCTTCTCTTTTTTCCACTAACAAACCAACTGCGAAACTATATATATTTCAAATGGGCTGTAAATACATACATAGTGTCACAGGCCAGTCCATCATGTCAGGAGCTACACTCATTACATGCAAACTTCTATCATTTATTTAGAAATGTAAAATATAAGACACAACAATCTTAGACTTAAAAATGGCGTGTGTGGCCAGACTATAGGGCCCCAAAATAGACTTCTTGGGTTACATATCTTGTCTCTGCTACGTGTCTAACATATTATTGTGCCGTTTCAAATGATAGGTTACACTGTGTTTGACTGAAAGTTCAGGCATACAGGGATGCAGACAGTCAGTCCAGGAACGGGACACAACATGAATGACAGACTTGGAGCGGCTTTGTAGAATCTTACCTGACATTTCAGACTGAGGGACATCGTCCAGAGAGAATCCCTTGCCACCGTAAAACTGTCGGATATCCGAACAACTCCGGGCTTTGCTGGTCCCTTTGTCCCCAAAGACCGGTGCTGAAAGAGAGCACAGCGCCAGAGCCGCTATAATGAAGGAATCCATTCCTGCAGACCCCTGTAGCTTTGGACTTAGGCAAGTGGAAATCCGACCAAGAGACGAGGAGACAGTGCTGCGTCCCTCGTGGAGTAGGCGACTTTGGCTTAGATCGGAGCAGGGCAGCTACTTGGTGGTGCTGTGCGTAAAATATCCTGCACCTTCTGGCTCCCGTCTGTCCTTACTGTGCGTGTACTCAGTGTGGCTGCTTCTCCGCGCACTGCTGCACGGCACAGGAGCGACTTCTCAGAGCGCAGATATCCCGTCTATTATTTCCCCCCAAATAATAATCTTCTCTTGGACAAGGCTACCCAGGATAAGTATAGATCTCCTGTCTTATTTATCCACCGTTGGGGTTTTGGCTCACCTACAGAGGGAGAAGCAAGAGATGAAAGAATTAGGTTACGCATTTACAGATGAAATAAGCTATTTTAAGTCATGTCAAAAAATAGCACTGCGCTGGCTGACGCCTTGCAGCCTGGTTCTGTTGACTCACGCCTGCCGGCTTTAACGGCCCAGAGGGATCAGAGTAAAGAGGTGCACACAGGCGGATATATCGCAGCTCCGCTCAGGGTTTGCAGAACGATGCTGTGCCAGAGCTGCCACTCAGTGGAATGAGAGAGAGGCGGGGAGGAGCAGGCAGACACAGAGAAGAGGAGGAGAGAGAGAGAGAGAGAGAGAGAGAGAGAGATGGGGAGCAGAGGTTTAGAGCAACCCCTGCCATTTTCGTTTCATCCTTGCCATTTAAATATTATTTTTAGACAAGTTTCCGAATAACATCACCGTCTAACAAGTTGAAATGGTGGATCCGATTCTAGAAATGCCTGTAATTCTCATTCTGCGTCAAGCTGAGTGATTGGACAACCAAATGGTGGTCTGGTGCTCAGGTGAGGAATGTGCTCTGCGCGCCCTGACAGCTCGATCACCGGCGGCCAGCTGTGTCACACGGGACCTGTGGGCTTGCCCTCCAACCCATTCCCAACCACAGTGTAGAGTACCTACACTCGGACATGAGGGTCTGTGAGGCAACGAGTCCTCCAGCCTCATCACTCCTCAAGGGGCAATTAATCGGCTGTGCGGTTCCCAGGTTTAGGCTACCTGTACAGTAGCCTTCTGACAGCATTTAAGGCAAAATGCAGCAGAGGAGGATTCAGCACTCCATAGGACCTGTTTTCAAAAAAGTTTCACTCCAGTTTTTGTCCGACTTGACATACCTGAGTCATTTCTTCTTCAGAATGTCCTCTTTGCAGCCACCCTTCCATGGAGACCATTTCTGATCAGGTTCAGTGAACAGCATGGGTCAACTGAAAGGCCAGCATATCTTGGGTCGTGTATCAAAACATCACTTTAAGATATTGTTCATCCGCTGTAGAAAGCTTTTGTCCTCCACCTATACTGTTTCAGTTCATCAAACTTTTTAAGAAGACTGTACACCATGCTGTTGCAGAGTTATCTGCTAATAGTAGCTGCTTGGGCATCACCTCATTGTTGCAAAAATGCAGTGTTAGGTCTGTCAATTTATATCATCAGGAACTAATTCTGTTGCTGAAATCTTACATATGGCTCAATAATTTTGCGCACTACTCTATGCTTTGATTGTTTAATACATTCATACGTTATTGTTGTTATGCATTAATTACCCTTCACACTCTTGCCTCTTGAAGCGACAATAAGACACTTGATTTCTCTTGCATCTTGCATCTGAACACGAGATGAGTTCTTTTTTGCCTAATTTGAATAGGTTTTTCTTCTTTTGTTAAAAAAAATTCTCATTCGCTCACTCTCAAGTTGCGCTTTTATTGTTCTGCAGATACTTTTCCTGAACAAATGCTATTTGTTGAATTAGCTTTGTTTGGCAAAAGCCTGACATTTGCATCTATAAAAAAATGGTTTGTTTACAAAGTAAGCTACATTTTGTACATTCTTGGGATTTCTCTGTTTATTTAGTGCCTCTAATAGGATCATTGACTTCTAGTTTCCAGTCGCAAGCCTAGAAAGACTATTGCCTTGTCATGGCATTGGCAGCAGAATATCAATAACTGAGCTCTTTCTTTATTTTCTTTCTTCCCAACACTGTGAACTTGTGGCAAATTGTGTTATATCAACAAAACACACACATCTCTCACTCAGAATAATCCACATTACTCATTTTAAGTATGTGAAACTGAATCCAACAGTGTTGGATAGTGTCTGTCTTGTGGGAGATTATTCCTCAGGATTGTTTTCCAAGCAAAAGGCCACAGCAAATTATTGAAGAGTCTCACTAAGAAACATCAGAAAGTTTTGCCTTAAATAAGAGGCTATTACATGACGGATGGACAAACAGAAGTTTGGAGAAAAGAGAAACAAAGGTGAGACGGAGGGACCATTGTGACAACACGAGTCCTTTGCTGTACCCAAATCCTTCTATTTTTGAAGATAGACATTGTTTATGAACACATTAGGAAAACGCTACTCTATAATTACCCTGCTCCTCATCACTAGTTCAGACAAAACAAATGGGACCGAATCTCACCAATCATCAACTGAGAAATGCCAGCACTCAGATCCCCTCATTAGATCTCTGAAATGAATGGGCATGAATTCCATATTTGTTCTGAAATATCAGGTGTCTTCCCCATATGTGCCCGGACAATCGTGCCACTATATCATCCCTGCAGCTCTGCGTGGCTTAGAAATACGGAACTGTGACACAGAGAGACTGCTTTTCTCAATCAATGCAATGCCGTTTGCCTCACATCTTTGCTGCAAAGGAATATCAGGCAATGTTGAGCACATGTGGCCAGGGGTTAATGAGTCCAGTAGGCTCAGAGCTCAAGTGTGATAACATGTCAGTCTTTATTATATATGGGTTTGTGTATGCATGACATTCATGTGTGTCAGAGTCAGTTACTGTGTGAAATGTGAGTTTATGTGTCTGACTGTGTCCCACATGTGGTCATGGGTCGGCCATGGAGGTGGAGGACTGATTGGCCCTCTACTGTCTGGTATGGAGATTATATAATTAATGCCCAATAAAGCCACAGAACAGCCATGTTTTCTTCAGGCTGCTTCTCATTGAAGTTTTATTGGCTCTGACCATGAAAGGCTTTCTAATGAGGAGCAGGATGCTGGGGGAAGTTCAGGAGACCGGCAGAATGGTAGCAAAGAAAGAGAAGAGCATGGGGTGAGAGGCCATAAATAAGCAACAGTCAGTTTTAGTGTACATGTGCAGTAATTATGTGGTGAGCAGTCGCAGGGCGTGATGGGGGGTTCTAGTGAAAATGATAATGCATATGTGCAGAAATACTTTGAATGTTCATCCCAGTTCTCCCAGTTTGACACAAGATACAAAAATAGATGGACAGAAGAAGTACTTATTTCTATTTTTTGCTTTTATAAATCACCCATGTGTCCAAAAAGTTATGGACACTGTTTAGCATGTAAATGAGAATTAAAACTAAATGTAAATGTAGATATTTATTAAAACTGGTTCAAAGTTACAATAAACAATGTTAGGACAGAAACTGTTGAACACAGTTGAGACAGAAGCAACAAAAAAGGAAAGGTTGTGTAATGTAATGCATTTATCAAATCATTAATCAGTTTGATCAAACCTGTGTGTCCTATTACATTTAAGCATAAGATGGCTATTTTTATTTGCACAATTTCAATATGTTTTTTTGTTGTTGTTTTTGTTGTTGTTGTTGTTAGGAAATGTGCTTCTGCATTTTCCTGCATGGCCACCGGCTTTGCACAATTTGCATTAAAGGTTCAGCCAAGACTCACTTAAAGCAACAAACATCTGAGAGAATTGTGGTGAACTCACTAACCCCAATGCCAAGATTTTTTTTTCTGATCATAACACTGCTAAGAATGTGACCACCAGGGTTTTTCTTGCTATGGTGCCTACTATCATTTAAAATACACTATCAGAGAAACTGAAGATATGTGGAAAAAGTAACTGCAATGCCTTTGATGTAAAGCAGCGGCAGGAAATGAAAACTTTGAGTGACTTCTAAATGTATTTTCTCTTCCTGGCATATTCCCCTTTTTGTTGCCTCAAAAACTAGAATTAAAATAGCTATTTGGGAGGTTCTTCTCTTTCCATTTAAAACAGCATGCCAGCAATTTTGAAGATGAAAATGTTTCTTTCAAGCAGAAATAAACAGAAGAAAGCTTTTTAAAGTTCAGTGGCTTTAGCTGCTTCATGTTAATCTTTAAATCATGTCAGACATTCTGAGATGGACTGAGGTCTGACATTCCAACACATTTAAACGCATTTAACGCATTTAAACATTTTCTACAACAGTGTAGCTTTAGCGATGTGTTTCAGGTCGTTGTCCTGCTATAAGATGAATCTCCCCCTCAGTCCTTGGATGCCTGAAATATTTTCCTCAAGAGATTCCCTGCATTTAGAAGCAAGCATCCTTTTCTAAATTCAGACAATTTTTTTCCAGTGCTGATGAAAAAACAATCCCAGAGCATGATGGTGCCACCACCCTGTTTCACTTTGGTGACGGGGTTTGAAAACTGGGTTTGAAACAGATTTTTAGATGTATGTAAATTTGTCTGTGGACCCCGCCTAATTTTTACATTCACCTACCCATGTATACAAATTGTGGCTCATCCTTTTGTAAAGGATCAACTCACTTGTAGCCTCATTTCACAAAATCATTTAATAATAATTGTCACAGGCAGTGATTGCTTTCATCATACGAACAAATACAGCATCATATAGATCCAAACAGAGGTTGGTGCAGCCAGATATGATAAGAGGCAGGCACATCCAGACCCAAACTCACATCCCTTTGTAAATTAAAAGTGATAGTGAGTAAGTCCCAGCACAGGCCAGTCTACAATGCCCAGTGCTGGGCCTCAGAAGAGTTTCCCAGTGTGCTGTGTCAACAGATATAATCAGTCTTTAGAGGGAGATCATTGTGTCCTCTACTTAAAACCAGTCTTATCCTGGCCTCTTACAGATAGCATCGATTCTGCATCCTCTCTGGGTTTAATGCCAACCATTAGCCAGAGTTCAACACATTCACTCGAGCGCATGAGTGAGTACACATTACTCACCAGATCTTTCTCTTCTCTTTCTAGTTCATTGTCTCTTTCATTCACCTCATTCCGTTGATACTCTCTCCGTTGGATACAAATTCTCTGCTTTCTTTCGACATCCTCCTCTGCGTCTCAAAATAATTTTTGACCATGCCATTTTCCTTGAGTGTTAAAACATGGTCAAATATGTAAAAGCTTAATAGTAATTCAAAGGTCTTTCTTCTATTCTTGCCTGTCTCTTTTGCCATTTCGTGGATATGTTGTCTCTTCATCGCATTTGCTCAGTGTCTGTCTGTGCAAACACAACCGCCACAAACAGTAGATCTGCTTATCTCCATTGGTGGAGCCTTCCCCAGCGCCCAAAGACAGATGATGGCAGAAATGTTGATGGCAAGCGCAAAGGGTAGACAGACACTAGTGTTGAGAAAAGTGGGAATAAGTGCAGAAAGAAGTAGGGAGTAAACTTATGAGGTATGATACGGAAGATGAGAATGGGATGATGGATGACAAAGTGACAGAAGCAGGACTTGGGAGGGTGGCAGAGAGGGATTGCACATTACAGATAGTAAAATGGAGAGCAGGAACTAGAAGAAAAAGAAAACTCACATAGAAAGGAAGGAGAGATTTTTAAGAATTTAGAATTTCAATTAAGCAATTATCAGAAAATCCATAATTGCAGGGGTTGATCCTGCCCAATAGTGGCCATTGCAGAGTCCATTTACAAAACAATTCCATGAATGGAACCATAAAAAGACCATTTTATTGACACAGAGCACAAATGTCTTGACACTGAATGAAAGGAGAGCAAACAGTCAACCTATTTTATGGCGCAATGACAAACTCCATCCATTCAACGGTGTATTTCTGCATCAACTTCACTAGTAAGTCTGATCGTTTACCTGCATGCTGCTCTCACATCATTCTCTTCACTCTCTCTATTTGTCTCATGTCTTGTTGGATGAATGAAATGCTCCCCTCATCTGCCTCCTGCTTGGAAAATTCATAAACTCATGGGGAAGATGACCAAACTGAAAGATTAGGAGGGGCCCTTAAAACAAACTCTGATGCCAAGGATTATTTGCAGTTTGGCCATGAGTCCCATCTCCTGTTCAAGAAAAATAAATATGTTTCTCAGAAAATATTTTCCGAAAAAAGTGACCTTGGTTTTACAAACTTGAAAACTGGACATGAAATTTCTGTTAGTTTGATGCGAATATCTTCCGTTTGCTAATCTCAGTTCCTTTCAGGTATTTGGTGTTTTACAGGTCTTTGTCCAGACAGGCAGCACCTCCCTCCACACTGGCCTCGGGAACAGTGGGAGATCAAGATTCTTTGTGGTATTCAGCCCCCTATGAGGAGTCCTACATTATTTTCCCACTATGAGTTTAGATTATCCACACATTCCTTCAACATTCCTTAGCTCTCTGCTGTACAGAGGACACTTTATCACATTACACCGACTCTCATCTCCCAAATTTGTTTTAATGAAAGAAAAAAAAAAAAAGAAAGTTGAATGTATCATTTTGGCTTGTGAGCCAGACTCCTTACCACATTTACAAACAGCCAGGTCTCAACTACATTTTTCTTTGACAGACAACCTGCTTCTCTGAAAGCAGCTCAGCTTTGTTACTGTTTTCTTTCTTAAGCCTTTCTGCTCGCCCTCTCTGATCAGAGTGAGCCTTCTAATTGGGAATTGCATTTAGATGAATTGTTCACTCAGCTCTTATGGCCTTGTAAAGTGGACTGTAAAACAAATTTAGTCCATAAATCTGTCATATGAGAAACAGACTGAGTTTAGTTTGCCTTCAAATGAAGCTGTAATGTTGGTCTTGCAGTGGAAAAAAGCGGCGTGATGGTGCTGATGAAAACAGTTTTTTGAATGGTGTGTGATTTACATTAGCAAATGTGATTAGGCTGAGATTGGTTAACATTTAATTTTCCCTTTTTATTTGTATATTAGATGAACAGGGCTTACACACACAAACACACTCACTACACCGCACACACATAATAGGCACCATTACTGTTTTTTCTTTTCTTTTGTTATATCACGTCCTGTTTTGCCATGCTATGTGTTCCATGTTGTAAACGATAAAAATAAAGAAGCAAATAGAAATAGTTACTTACTTGATTAACATTTAAATGTATTGTGTGATTTCTGTCTGGCTGTCAAATAGTTCAGAAACTGCAGATCTACTGAGTTTTTCACACTCAGCCATGTCTCGGTTTTACAGAGAAGAGTTTTAAAAAGAGAAAATATCCAGTGAGCAGCATTTGCCTGGACCAAGAAGTCTTGTTGATGACAGAGGTCAGAGGAGAATGGGCAGGCTGGCTTGTGGATTACACAGTAGAAAGGCAGTAAGAACTCAAATAACCCCTGGTTGCAACCTCGGTATGCAAGTTATTATCTCTGAACACACATGTCCAACCTTGAAGCAGATGGGCTACAGTAGCGGAAGACCACCGGGTGCCACTTATATCAGCTGAGAACAGAAAACTGAGGCAACAAACTCACCAAAACTGGACAATAGAAGATACTGTAGAACAAACAACCAGCAACAGATTCCTGTTTCGGCTGAACTAAGGACCTCTCAGGTCATTTTCTGTTCACCTTCTCTTATTTGATTTCTCTTTTATGGTTATGTAACTTTGATCGATGTTTAGTGTTTTTTTGATTGGCCTGATTCTTCAGTGTCTCCACCTGATTCAACAGATCCTTATTTTGTTGCCTAAGTTTTGTTACTCTTTGCCCTCAAGGTTTCATGAAAGGTTCTATGGACTCTGATCCTGACTTGCCTGAGGTTTCTGATGGCTGTATAGTAATGTTTTTATTCAACCAGTGTTCTGACTTTTGGGTTGATTACATTGGTGTTTTGGAAGTCAGTGATTATATTTTTTTATTGCAGCTGGAATAACAGATTCCTTACGAAGTGTATCTGGCATTACAGACTCAGGTGTTGACTTTGACAATGCTTATGCATGCTCTGATTTCTGGTCTGTAGCATTAATTTTGGCTTGACTTTCAGGTATACCTTCCCCACTGCTGCTTGTTGAAGCTCTCTGACTGGCTTCAGTCTAAAGAAGAAAGGAGTGTTTTACATTGTGACTATAGAGCTTTGATGAGTTCTTCTGGATTCTCACACTTCTCATCCGCTACTCTACTTCTTAATAAGGTCTTTGTGTGGTTGCCTTGTTGTTCACTGTGAAGTGGGAACATTTTCACTGAAACCTGTGCCCCTTTGCCTTGGTAAGGTAACAGGCGATAACCTTCAGCATACTCCTCGTACATCGCGTTCAAAGCCTCAAAGTGCAGCTGCCAATTCGACTCCAGGGATGAAAGCTTCTTGACATTCTTGCAACGTCATCTTTGATTTTGAGGCTTACTTCACTCGTCTCCATCATGACACCTTCCTCTCTCTGTTAATTTTGTTTCTCTAATGCTAGTGAGTCAGAGTATGAGATCTTATAATATAATATAATATATGTGTAAATTGATTGTTGTCACAGTGTCAGACCATGGTTTTAACCATAGTCAAGTCAAACCCTTTTTTGTACAGCTGAGCTTCGTGTGACACTGAGCTTTAAAGTTGTTGCTAGTGTTGATAGTGTGCTCTTTTCATAAGTGTTGAACTGAAGTTTGGATTTAAAAAGAAATAGATGTATTTAGGAAATATAGACTTACATCATAACGTGCAATAGATTAGTCCACAGTATAAAAAGAGTAAAGACTTAAAAGTTCAAATTCACTGCTCTTTTTAGCGGTGGTTAGTGGTTAGATTTCAGTAAATTGAAACCAAAATGGTTTAGGGTACTGCTCTGCAATGTACTGGTAAATTACCCTGGGTGTATCCTGCATCAAGCTTGGTAGCTTTTGGGATAGGCTCCAGCTCCACAACCCTGCATTGGAATAACTGAGGATAGAAAATGGTGGAATGGCTGATGTCGGTATTTTGAAAGAAATCTGGTTTTTCAGTCAGTTATTTATTTATAAAACAAAAATCTCTTTGCATCACTTTGCCTGAATGTTATTGAAATGCTACTGTCTTAACAGAGTGCCTCTGAAGAAGAATTAACCCTTTAAAGCCCAACCCAAGAAAAAATAAGGATAGAAGTCTAATTTTAAAAAAAATCTGAAGTCTTTATTTGTCCCTTTAACAAAATGTGGTGAAAAACTGTACACATTTTTTCCCCGCATAGCTACCATTTAGATATGTCCTTCCTGGTATCCATTAGGGAGCAGAAGACAAGTGTCAAAATGTCTTGAACAGGGTCTTTGGCAAGGCTTTTAACAAAAAGTGATGCAAAATGTCTCAGAAATGACACATATCAGATATGATACATGGCTTTTTGTAGCCACTCCAAAACACTAATTAGGATTAATCGCAGAGGCGGAGCCCACCTCTCATTCCCTCCAAGCTTGGTTGTAAATGATCTGGTTGTAAACCTTACCTGAGCTGTGTCAGACCCATATGTACAAAATTATTTGCAATGGATTATTCATTTTCATGTTATTGTTGAAAAATAAACAGAAATAACCGAATCAGGATTAATTATGTCTAGTCTTTGTGGACTTCCTAAAAGTATGTGCAAGTATTATTATATAATGATAAATATCATATTAAGAATATAATAAAATAGATA
>JBBBVT010000008.1:12273901-12300525 GCA_037177035.1 Craterocephalus eyresii
TTTTTTTATCGCACGATAAGAGTCTTCAATTAACGCAGCACGTTAACGCTGTTAATGGCCCAGCACTAATTATTATTATTATTATTATAATAATAATAATTATTATTATCATCAAACATACTCAGAGTTGCATTGATCTGCTTAAAAACAACAGAGTGACCCCTTTAAGGTTGAACAAGAGAGAGGGGATGTTAGCTGTGAGAATCTACCCGTTTTGCTGTGGCTTTTTGTGCTGCTAGCTTTAGCAATAAACGCCCTGTGTCTGCTTCAGCACTGCTGGGTAACGTGAGCTAGCACTGAAGCTACAGTAGCTCAGCTTCATCCAGGAGTGATCACCTTGCCTCCTGACCTCAGTTTAGAGGCAGAAGAAGAGAAGTTTAACGGCTGTTTCTGTGGGAATTTTCACTGAAAATGTACAAACCAGAGCGGCACAGTTACTAAACCATCAAAGAGCAAAATGTCCAGACAGAGAGGAGAATAACATGTTTTATTGTTGCTAAACGCTCCTGTTGGCACTGTGCTTAGTTCACCTAAGAAAGTAGCCAGCCAAGATTCAATCCCGGTGTCTCCCTGTTCCAATTTTTCGACTCCCTGCCGGTCAATGAAAAACACTAAAACCCACTGTTGAAAATATGACAAATTCAAAACACTTCTGGATGAAACACACATTGTACAAATAACATTTCACACACATTTCATTGTGTCAATTTAGAGTATTTTTATGAAGTTTCTTTTTCATTTAAATTCATTATTGATCATGTCGCGAATAATCAATTTTGAAAGGCCTGTCTTCAAAACTCCCCTAAATTGCCCATCCCTTGCTCTAACACTGATGTGTTTGTTGATGTCATAAAAAAGTCTTTAAGAACTGAAGTAGTAAAATACACTTTAAAATGTAAAAGTCTTGACTGAACTACTTGCCCAGAGACAATAAGCAGCAGCAGCAGCAGTGCACAAACGCAAATGTAGAATGTAGAGAATGCAGCCTTGTGTTGTCCGCATGCAGCTTCCTCTGTATAAAATAGATTTTAAGTTAAACTTCAAAGCGATGTACTATGTTATTTTAATTTTACTAAAAGTTATTTTATTAATTTTGTGGGGGTGAGCCAAATACTCTGAAGTAACCTCACAGATACATTACTTGCTACAGTTTTAAAACAAATTTGTCCTTGGAAAGATGTAAGTGTGTCAGTGGTCTTCTTGTATCTAAACTGTAATTAGCTGAATCAGCAAGAGGTCAACCCCCCCACTGGTCCTCAGGCCTGACAGCCTGTTTCAGAGTCAGCTCTAATTGCCACATTAGTTATGGATAAGGGAGAAGTGCTTTGTTGCTCTCACCACTGGTCAATGGGATTGGTCTTTAATGAAGTGCCTTGTCTTGCATACATGTCTCCTTGATGTAAAAAACCTGCACACAGACTCACCCTTGCAGGCAGTCAATAAAAAGTTTGCTGAGTACTACAAGACTCCATTATCGGGCCACCCGTGCAGTAATGCACCTCTGACATCTCAAACTGATACTCTAATTTGGGTCTTGTCAAAAAAAACATTGCATGTTTTGAGTTTAAGTCAGAATTACATTCCCACCGCCTCAAAACCCAATTCCTATCTAGCTGTCTTTCTTTCTCTCTTCACCTAGTTTGTATTTCCCCCTGGCTGCATAGCAGCTTGAGATGAGAGAAAGAGGATCATAGTTATCCCTGCTTATCCTTCTACTGTATTTTTCAATATCATTGGAATGTCTGCCTTCATTTACCCTGTACAGTGTTACAGCAGGAATGCCATTTCCTCTGTAAGTAGCTAGCACGGAGCTCTATGCAAGGCAAGACAGTTAAAGGGGTCAAACACAAACACACGCACACACACCCACACACACTCACATACACCCTCCCATCAAAGCCCAAAAGCAACCAAGCATAAAAACTGAGGTATGGGATTAAATCAATTTGCTGAAATAAAAAGGTCCAAAATGTTGTCTGAGCTAAATATCTAACCCTAACTTTGTGAAACCAAAACACAAAATGCTTCCCTGAATTCAGACTCAGTCTGGTCCTAATGACAAGCTTCAAGTTAAATCTAAGCCAGACTCTGGGTCAAGGGAAAAGGGTGGTGTAACAGGGTGTTATGCCCATCATAAACCCCAAGTTATATCCATTGAATTTGCAGCTTTCAATAAAAAGCACTTTATGAGTCTGGACGCCATCTTCAACTTTAAAATGCCATTTACTGCTTGGAAACCTGTAAAGACTTCTTGTTATGTTAGTGAATAAGAATTCCAATTCTGGTACAGTAGTTAAGGCTTTTATGTAGCGATTGTATCAGAGCAGTGAGTCACTGGCATTTAGTGTTATTCTGCTGGTTAACTTCATAGGAGCCAGAGAAAATGTCCGATTCTATGCAACAGTTTCACTTATTTCCATGTGTTGTTACTCCCACCACTTCCTTTTGTTTTATAACCTGCTGTCACACCAAAACATTCTTGATGGTTCCCTCCTAGGCTCCCAGAGGTGTTCTGGAAAAGCTCATCATAATAAAGAGCTTACAGATACTGCTTAGAAAGGAAATGATGATGCTGGCTAATGAGAACCATTCTCCTCTGATGACCATGCACCTAGGGAGCCTTTCAAGCTAATATGCCCTGAAAAAGTGCTATAAAAGCCACAGGGTAAAATATGCCAGGTTAGGAGCCATAAGAAGCCCACTAAAAGGTAAGGTGTAAGAAAGTAAAAAAAAATTTAAAAGGGATGAATAAAGACAGTGTAAAGTTAAGACAGTGGATTACAAAACTACATCTATGTGATGGGGATTTGGTGATTAAAATATGGCCATTAAGAACAAATGTAAAATTATTTTTCTAATTTGTACTGTTTAAAATGGGCATTGTCCATAGTTATTTTTCACAAGTTATATCTCAAAATTATTCATATTATATATGCAAGATCAAAGCTTGAGAAAAATATGCGATTTTTTTCAAAGTGTCCATTTCAGTAAACAGATTACTCTGCATATGGGACCAGACTCACTTCTTCCACATCTATCCACAAACCAGACCATCTAACAGTCCAGCCAAAGCCATCTCTGATCCTCTTGTTCCTTCTTCTACAACCCTGCTCTGCCCTGGGGAACTGGCTCTCAGCCCCTTGAGCTCTAGATGAAAAGCTAAGGGAAATGGCAGTCATACTGGCAATATCCGCACCCGGGACTCAGCCACTACATCTGCTGGCCAGCCAGCTTCTATGCACGCTATTCCCAAGAGGCCCTACTCAGTCCAGAACCTTGCATGGGAAGATCGAGGATTGGGCAGGTTCTATCCAGCCTGCCAGGGCATACAAGCACCAAATCCTCCATGCGCCCTTCTAACCCTCCTCTCTCACGGTAGATTGGTTTGTATGTTGCATTTATCTTCTCTGAACCTCAGCCTTTTTTTATTCTCCTTTAGCTACATTTCCATGCCTCTGTTACAAATTTCATGTCACATTAAATCAGGCAGCTTTATGGCATTATCCCTCCATTGGTTCAACTGTCTAAGACCTTTTTTCTCTCCACTTAACCGTCAGCCACAACCTTTGCATCACCCAGTTGCTGGGCACTTCAACCTTGATATCCACAATGCTCTTCTTCTTACAAGTTTTCTAAGATGAAAGACAAGTGTGTACTGGGTCTAGGGCAACAGTGGGCTTTACTGGGCTTTGGGTCATTCCAGTGTAATCCTACTAATAGAGGTGTGGGTTGGCGTAAGCAGCCATTCATGTCAGGAATGCGGTTCCTTTTGCAAAGTGAACAGTGGCCTTACACCTTAAAGGCTGTATTGTGTTGAAAGGACTCTGTCTTGATGACATTCAGGTAAAAATACATGAGAAAACAAGCAAAAGTCTGATATGTCTCATTGGAACATTATATTGAGTTAAGATATAAAGATGTAACAGGCTTATTACATTCTTGCCCTACCAGGGTTCATAATAATTGTATCTGTTCATACTGTATGTGTAAAGGAGAGTGAGACAGCGAAACAGTGAGCATTTGATTTTGATGGACCAGGAGCACAAATATTTATTTATTTTTCTGTTGCCCTACAGTCTTTCCGCTTTCCATGAATGTGTACATATCTGTTTTTCTGGAAAAAACAAAAAAACACAAACCCAAGAAAACAGCGGCTGTAGATTTGAAGTATTGCTCAGAGTCCCTTGGGGTCAGGTTTAAACTTGTAGACACACACAGTACAGCTGTTTCCTCCTATGAGTGAATGGAGCGAGAAGCATTATAGCCAGTAGTCCATTCTCATTATGTTTATATTATTATGCTCTTTGACAGGATGGCAAAGCAACACCCTTATTGCTAAATAATTTATTGGAGACATGTTTAGCAACTGATCTGTAGAGTAGGTAAAAAAATTAGGGGCTGAGGGCAGGCCAGGAGTGGGGGACGGGGGGTTTGTGTGCTTCACTTTCTTGATAAGCTCACCGGTGATCCAGACAGATGGTGTTTGTTACCATAAGAGAATTGTACTTTCATGACTGAACAATTCACACTTTGGCACAGCACATCCCTCTGGCTCAGTCACAGGAAATGTTTATTCATGCTTTCATTTCTCCTCCTCTGAGATGGATAACCTGCTTTACTTTGTTTTGGCTTTTATGACTTCTCACACCCCTATCAGGCAGACTGCAGTACCTCCACAGTAGCTTCAAAACTATAAAAGTTATATCCTATAAAGGTTCAAACTTGTGTTAAGATACAAATGGTGTGAAAAGTTTTTTTTCCCCATGTGAAAATGTCTCTTTATTGGCTGGTCTGTTTCTCCAGATCTGTACAGAAAGACAAACGATATGCCAATGCAACAAGAGATTCAGGGAATGCTGTTAGACTCATAGAAGCTGGCAGACAAATAAAGTACTGTTCTACTTTTTCGATGTGCAGACTATTAAAATCCCCCTTTTCCTAATGGAGAGACAGTGGTCTAATGTATTTTTGAGATTAATGAGTTAATGAGCTATCTCCAAATGAAAAGCTGCTTTGGAAGGCACAGTCTAAGTGATCCCAGGCTAATACAGTTAATAAGCCCTGGTCACGCCACCAAATGTTCCACAGAAGAGGCTCTCGTGGCCCTAGGGGAGAGGGATAATATGGTTCATTAAAGATTCACTGATTTATTCTTCTGTTCACAGCTTTAGCAGTGGCAGTTCATACATGACCAGGCCCTGTTTAGCTGGCACACAAATACACTAGCATGTCTTCAGGCGAAAGGAGAAAGATCACAACCGAGATCAAACAAGGAGTTGCGTCATGCAATTAGACTGCACTTTCTGAGTTGTCGAGAGAGCAGTAAAGCATGTGAAAAGTGTGACTTTTCCAAAGTTGCCTACATTTTTTTCCTCTTATTTTTCTTTTCCAAATAGAAAGTATTACTTTAACTGCGCAATATAAACTTGTGATAGTGTTACAGATTCAAAGCTCAGTTTTTTTATTTTTGCCCAGAAAAATCCTGGTTTTCTCATCTTTGGATCGTAAGTATGAATGTAAAACATGTAAATTCATAAACAGTATAGTCAGAATGCGGGCGGATGTGCACATAAATCCTAATCTTGTGAGCCACACTTCCAGCAGTTGCTTTACATCTGAAGGATGACATAGACAGTAAGTCTGTTCTTTTCAGATTAGCACTGTTCATTAACTTGGTAATGAACTCTCCCTTGGCAGAACAGTCGGCGGTCATGCTCCCTGTTAACATGAACCTTGAGAACTCTGCCACAAGTACACAGAGGCAAACAAGTCCACAGATGAAACATAAATGGAACGTAAAATAAATCTATCCTTCCAATATGTTACAACGTCACTAAGCTAAGTAACTCATGTCTAGCTGCCATGATGGTGACAACATAGAATAAGTTAAAGTTTAACTGGTGTTTGAAAAGTCACATCAA
This sequence comes from Craterocephalus eyresii, assembly GCA_037177035.1. Classification (NCBI taxonomy): domain Eukaryota; kingdom Metazoa; phylum Chordata; class Actinopteri; order Atheriniformes; family Atherinidae; genus Craterocephalus; species Craterocephalus eyresii. Next base: position 12,279,823 of record JBBBVT010000008.1, read on the forward strand.
AGTGGGTAAGAGGATATCTGTAAAGCCAGAGTTCATTTCAAAATACGGTTTGTGAATTATGCTTTGAGATGCCAGTTCCAAAATGATGGTGAGTTTTCTACATAACCTGAAGGTTTTCTTTTTTTTTTTTTGTCAGAAAGCATGGTAAAAATCGAACTGGTCATTTCAAAGAGCATGTACTATAAGGGGAAGTGCATGTAATTACAGCACAGCACAGCAAAAGTGGAAGAATACCCATTACCATACTCTAGTCATTACCACTGACACTACTAAATATTTGAAAAGTATCCATGACTGAGTTTAAAGTCAGCTTTGACTGGTGTGATCCTGTGCCAAAAAGACAAAAAAAACTGTCCACGTGCTGAAAAACAAGAGTGACATTAGTCTTCAAAGAAGCATATAGGTCCATCATAAACAGATTTTTAGTTAGTGGAAGGTAATCTTTTAATAGTTTAAAGACATCAGGTTATGGATTTATACTTTAAAGACCACTCCTTAACATTTTAACCTTAACACTTGTGACTTCTATTAACACTTGTGACCTCTATTGTGTGCATTTCTAGAGCTGTTAAGGCCCAACAGCATCTGACAACTGGGAAATCACACTGTAAAACTTTTTTATCTCGGCCCAAACTCATTTTGTCAAATGAATTTTTAATAAATGCATCTTATAGTCTAATGTGACTTTTGGCACATTTCGTGACTGATGCAACTTACACTCTGGAAAATCACGATTTTGAGATCAATAAAAGTGTCTGTCTGTCTGTCTATCTATGCATACATAAATACACTGCTACTCATCACCTCCTGCAAATTGTGTCCATTATATTCAAAATAAGTGAATTGAGTGAGAAATTTGATTTGTGTAGGTACTTATTTGGGTGTTTGCAGAGTGAGAGTGAGCATGCATCACTTACAAAGCTTTTCTTGATCATCGCCTGAGCTTTGACAACCGTCTTCATCATCACAGTCTGTTGTGCTGCCCTCCTCTTCACCACTTCCTTTCTCTTGCAGATCTTCCCAGTCCTCCATTTGGCCCAGTTTTGGAAATCTTTCATAAGTCTCCTAAATAAACACATGAATATGAAAATGATCACTCTCAGGTCACAGACTGTTTCACATAACAGTTTCAACAATCTACCTCATTCAAAATTAATTTTAACAATTGATAGTGCAAACTGTCATAGGAAATAAGTTAAAACATACAGTGACATACTGTACTGTAAAGCAGCATGCATACATTATTTATTGTGCATAACAGTTCAAATAAAGAGAACAACAAAATAAGAATTCAATTTAAAACAAAAAGAAAGGAACAGAAAGGAAGTTTGAAATGAAGCAAAACACAATATTCAATTGGAGGAGTATAAAAACAATTATTACAGAATACAGATTATTACAGAATAACACATTTGAAAATGTCAGTGCTAGCAAAAGAAAATTAAAAAAATAATTACAGGTAAAGTCATTCTACCAAACACCATATGTCCACAGACATTTTTTATGACAACATTTGGTCAGTCTGGAAGCTTTGATTAGCCTATTTATTCATAGATCACGTTATTAATCTACAACCACCGTGTAACATCAGTAAGGGTTGTGCTTCATATGACACTATAAATATATCAAGCTTTCTAGATATCAATAAGGGCCCAAAAGATTCTTAAACAAAGAAAATTAGCTATAGGTGGTGTACAGTAGTGAGACCTCTAGATTGTAGACTGGGGAGTTGCATTTAAACATATCCTTAGTGCCAGATGAGTACTGTATTTATCAACATACTATGTTTTCTTTTAACTAACCCTGTAATAACTTTGACATATTTAAATACTGACATATTTGGTAAACCAAAACAAGTTTCAAAAGTTGAACATGGTGTTCAAATGTATCAAATAAGCTATTTAATTTCCCTGCACCACAGGTGAAACGTCTGCAATTAAAAACTGAAATGTTCTAATTTCATGAATTCCTCTCAGCATTAAAGGCATAGTATTAACATAAGCCAGTTGAGTGTAGTAGAAAAATGGCACCATACCATGTTAAAACGTCAGTCAGGTTGGGATAATGCAAACAGACACTTTAAAGAGATCAGCATCTATTGTTACCAGTGTCTTTCCTCTTAAAACAGATCAGATACTGGACCACCTGTTGACCCTTTGTGTTATTCACCATTACCATCATATACATATACAAAGGAAATAGACCCAACTAGAAAACTGTTCCCACAGTACAAGCTAAGACAGAGCCATGTCTACTTGTAACGTGGAATGTGTTGAACTGTGAAGACACACACACACAGAACTGTTGACACCCTGTAGGTTGAGTGCAAAACTATTATTATTCATGCAGATGGAGGCTGACAGAATAAATCCCAGTACATAGCTACGCTTCACAAGAAGGGAACAACCAGTAAAGGCATGTTGAGGGGTGAATGGGATGAATAGATGTGGGGCCCTGGGATGATAAATATACCTGGCACTGACATGGCACCCATCACTGACTCACTCACACACCTGACAGCAAAAGTGACCTCCATCTAGTTGTCTCCTTTGTTGTCCTTGAAGAAACATTTCATAATTTATTTGAAGCAGCTAAACAAAGATGTAAAATGTAAAATATAAGTAGTGGAGTCCTTTTGCCAAAATGATATCAAGACTTAATACATACAGTACTTGTGATGCTCAAAGCTAAATATTTATGCTGGCAAATGGAATATATGAACAACTTAAGTTGATAGCAAAGTCTCTTTTGAACAGACATTTGATCACAGATACTGTAAAAACAAAAAGAGAAATATGAACTTTATTTTTATTTTTTACAACATGAAACCTAATGATATTATGATATATTCTGAAGGCAATATACAATTAGACAAAATACCATTCATCAGTGTTGTGCAACTTTGCACAACACTTGTTGTCTAGAAAACGCAAAGTTAAATTTTGTTAAATAAAAAATAAGTAGTTCATGTCCATAGAGCATAACTATTTACCCATTTTATCATTTATTATCAAGATACTTTAAAATGGGATTGAAGACATATATACAAGAATGTTACCATTATCCGTTTCATAGATGAATATCTACAACGATAAATGAAACATTAACCCTTTATCGGGAAAATTACCATATTTTGACCATATCACTTCAGGACATACACAATTCCTCCTCATGCCAATCCAAGAAATCATAGAACCATGCCAATCATCAAAGATCAGGTTACATTCCAGGTATTTTGTTGATATTAGCTTTTAACATAAAATGAGGAAAAATGTTTAGTACAGATCACTTACTACTGGAGGACTGATTGTTTAAGAGCAAATGTCAATGTCATTGTCAATAACAATAACACATATTCTTTATTTATATAGCACATTTAAAAGCCTATGACAAACCAAAGTGCTTTACAGTAAAATAAAAACATTACAACAACAATAAAAACAAACAGAAAAGTGACTTGTAATGTTCTTCAATATCAGCATAGCACTCTGTGGTTGAAAATGTTAATTTCCAAGTATTTTAGAGAGTGCCCAGCAGAGATTTTTTGCTGTTAAATGGTCTTAAAATGGTGAACTGAAATCAGTTAGCGTGGATAATGCAGTAAATAATAGAATGTCTATCAAAAACTGTATTGCGGTAGCAGTGGCAGTGGTATTTTCAGGATGCAGACTGCCATTTGCTTTTTGTCCTATCAACTGTAAATCAACATTTTTACACAGCAATGAAAGATAAAAGCCAGACAAGGGGCAATAAAAATGATTTATTCTCACGGTAAACAGGCCTATCATAAGGCAACTCTGGCAGCAAGTAAAAAGATGCAACATCAAAAGAACCCGCTAAATGCCTAGAAAAGCCAACTGCTCAGAAGCTGTGTGATAGTATTTGTTGTTTGGTTATGGAAGCATATAAAACCATTTTTCCTAGCAGAGCATGACACAGATGAAAACTGTATGTGAAAGCACAGTCAAATTAAAAGTTCAACTCAACATTACGTGCTAAATGTGTAAAGTCATCTTTGCATCATTTGGATGCAGCTACAGAAGGCATCACTAACTCCTTTATAGCTGTCTCCCGAGCCCTGCTCTGTTTTAGCTCTCCATGTTCCGTTAGTTTCTGCAAAGCTGCCTGCTGTGAAAATGTTGGGCTGCAGTTATTCATGTGACTTTCCTTTAACGACTCCTGTAACTGTCCTATGCAGTTGCATTAGTTATACCTGTGACTGGATCAGAAATTAAATGGCATATTCTACTGGAGCACACACACTTGGGACACATAGCACGTTTAGAAAACACAAATACTTATAACCATGATCACTTTAATGTATTAATGCACAACACTGCTTTTGTTTTTTTGTTAAAACTAAGGGGAAGGATAAGAAAAGAAAAGAAAAAAGAGAAGAAAAGAAAAAGAACAGAAAAGAAAAACTCCATCCTCTGAAATCCCCTTATCCAGTATGTAGAGCTGGGTAATGAAACTATTTTAGAATTTTATTATCTTTAAGTTGACAGATCTCTGTGATAAACATGACACATTTTCAGCTGATCGGTATAAAGAGCCAGCTTACTCCAGTCCAGCTGGGAGGATTAATTCCTCCAGGCTGTTTTTAACAACCAAAATATCACCAAAGTGGGGTGACATTGAAGATAAACATCTTTTATCTTCCCAAACTGTAAAGTTGTTGTCAAAAAACGGGTGTCACTACATCAGTAATATAGTGGATTGAATCCAGTAAACAATTGTGAAAATCAGAAGAATAAAATTTGCATGACTTTTCATTGGTTCGTAAACTCCAGAACAGGAAGCACAACATCACAACAAACATCTTAATAGGTACCACCCCAATGGCTATGCAGAAAGCATAAAAATACAAACACGAAAGCATCCTATCATTTATGTCTTTTGTCCATATGAAAAGAATTTTAAGAAAAGTAAAGACACAAACAGTTCACTATTTAGAAATTTAACTTGTTCCATAATTAGATTTTATGTTCTGTTTTTATTAGATTTGTTATTATCAATACTGATCGATCAAGATTGATCAGGATAGAAAATAATATTGTGGTCATGTTTTCTGTAATGGTTTGTGTAAGTTTATCAGTTTGGTCTGTCAGATCATGTAGTTTCCTGGTCCGCAAAATATTTGAGTGACAGGACCCAATGTTAAAAATATGATGGTGTATGTTCTGAATTTGTTAGTGTCCACAAGAGGGTGTCACAAGGTTCTATTTTAGAACCTCTCCTATTCATCATGTACATCTATGATTTGGGACAAAATGTGTCTGATGCTAATATGCATTTGTACGCCGATAACACAATTATTTACAGCTCATCCCCTGCTGAGGCTGTTGAATCTCTGCAGAAAGCTTTCGATGTCGTGCAGCACATACTTCTGCAGCTTTATCTCGTTCTTAATGCTAATAAAACTAATATTTTTTAGCTTTAGAAAGTGTCCGCAAGTTATCCCCATAGTGTCTACTCTTGAGGGAAATGAAATTGAGGTGGTTTATTTGTACAAGTACCTTGGCATCTTGCTTGATGACACTCTAACTTTCAAACCACATATTGAGATGCTTGTGATGAAACAAAATGTGGCTGGGTTCTTTTAGTTTTTCTTTTAAGGATAAAAAGTGTTTTGCCATTGCAACTTTTTTTATCCATTTTAGACTATGGGGACCTTTTGTACATGAATGCCTTAGCTCAGTGTCTGAGAAAGATTGAATCTCTGTATCGTGCTTCCCTAAGGTTCATTACTAACTGTAAAGCACTGGCCCATCACCGTGAACTATATTCTCAAGTGGGATAGCCTTCTTTGTCCACTAGAAGATTGACTCACTGTTACACCTTTATTTACAAGACCATGCTTGGGCTGTTACCCTTGTCTATTTGTAACTTAATCGCAATGAAAAGTGTTGATTGTCATGGCTTGCATTCTAATGATAATTTGTTTCTTTCTGTTCCATTTATCTCCACCGAACTGGAAAAAAGGCTCTTGTCTTTTTCCGGCCTTTCTCCATAGAACATGTTGCAAAAGGGCTGAAAATTGTAAGAAAACTTATTTTGTAAGAAAACTTATTTCGGAATGAGAGCAATTGAGACAGCGTTCTTAACCTGTAACTGTTTTATATAATTTATACTAAATGTTGTATTGTTGATTTTAACTGTAACCCTTGTCCAGGACTCCATTGAAATAGGACTTTCCCGGTTAAATAAAGGTAGTAAATAAATAAATGATAGATTTTAGCATGTCACAACATCAAACTGATTATTACAAGTTATAATGTAGCAGTTCGCTTTCGTCAGAATTATTTAAATAGAGCAGCCATGGACAGATTGGGTCTTCGTGCCTTACAAGAGTGGTCATTGCAGCCAAATGCAGCGAACAAAGGAGAAAAACCTAAAAGGATCTCAACACAAGTGGGTGCTTTTGACGTTGTAACTCATTATATTTGTCATGTATTCCATTTATACCCTGTGTAAAAGCATATCTACTCTGTCAGGGCTGAATGGGTGATTTAAGTACCACTGTGTTACTGTGCAACAGTGTAACAAAGTCACAAAGTCAGGCCTCATGAAACTCAAGTGGTTCCTGAGGTACAAGCAGGCAAAAGAAATCACTTACACTGACAGCAAAAATCTATTCACAAGTACATGTTTCAGTTTTCAGTTTTATAAATTACAGGAGAATTGCAAGAAAGGGAAAAAAGAAATAATACTCCAGCATGATCATGTCCTTTGCTGATATCCCTGTTTGGAGATTGGAGTGGGATATTTTGAATAAAACAAGCTAGACCATTTCCTTGAGGATCTCATTGTTCAAAACAGAAAAACATGAATTCATATTTTTTTTATCCTCAGCTGTTCAAACAATTCTGTCAAGAACTAATGATTGCGTAATGCTGTAAAATCAGTCAAAAGTGTTTTTGCCTGCAAGGGAGAGATAAGTTGTGATAAAAGATGCAAAAGAGATCAGAAAAAAAGCTACTTTATTACTTAGTTAGAGTAATGCCAATAAACGCATTAACCTTTTCAACATGCAAAGCAGCTAAATGAATTCAGTGCACCTTTCATGAGTTAACAGGCATGCAGTGTGTTGAGCATCTGTATGCTCAGTAGCATCATCACCCTGATAACCAGTTGTGTATTAAGCTAATAACTATGTCTTGTGGTGGATGTTTAACACATCTCTGCTTGGCCCAGCTGTCTTTAAGCATACTAATTAGAGAGGGAATCAATTAAGGACTTGTTGCTGTGGAAACCACAGTCAATGTGAGAGTGGCTTGGCTGTTGGCCAATCTAGTTTGTTGGGTTCTTTTGATTATGCCAGGATTGAGAAAGTTCTAGTAAAGTAAGTGCCCAAAGAGTTTTTAGTTCTGTCGCTCTTGTTTAAACTCTTGTGTAGAAAGCAATAGTGGTATTTAAAAGATAGGAGGACATTTTTATTTCTCTTGATTTAAAGCAAGAGACAGAAATGTTATTGTGTGTAAAGAATGTTAAACGTGTGGTATACAGTGAATAATTTCTCTCCCCACATCTGTTCTCTGGTAAAGAAAGACTGATGACAGGTAGGTAAACATCAAAGCTGAAGTCATCATCACACTAGCGAAGAGTTCAAATGCATTAAATGCTAATTTGTGCTATTTTTTATTACAAATACAGACTAAAATGACCACCTTTTGGACATCTGCCTTGTCAACCATTTAAGTTCCAATTAACAATCATGTATATCTATACTCAGAAGAAGATATAACCATGTCAATGTCTCAAATGTGGATGATGTTGCAAAGAAGAAGATATAAACTCTACGACACCTACAAAATTTAAAGCTGAGCTCACAAAATGGGCAACACTAATTCAGTATATACAATCTGGAATATGTATATGGAATATGAGCCTGTGTATTGCTAACCTTATGGATAAAGATATGTATACTCAAACATGGTTCAGCCGTTTACTTTTTGCCAGTTAAGCAGTATGCTGCAAATATTTAAGAACTTGTTTTTAGGTTTGCTTTTCAAGTTTTAGACATTATTCTTTAGGAAATCATATAGTGTAAAACATTACATTGTGGAATCAATGATTATAAAACTAAAATTCTGTTGCCTCACAATTAAAGAAAAAAACTGTGCCTCCTCCAGCATAATATTATGACCTCAAATTCTTCAGTAAATGAGTCTCATTTAATGTCCTGAGAAATTATTCCATATCCAAGGTGCAACGACAGAAGATGCACTGAGAGAAGAATGACAGAAAGAAAAAGTGTGAGTGTGAAACAGCAGTTTCAATGAGTAACACTCTGATCATGGAGCTGAGACAGGTGTATGCAGTTGTATGAGCTGACAAGGGGACAGAGAAAAAAAGATCTGAGAGGGGAAAAAAAATACCAGCATTTCACTTTAAGGTTAGCCTTGAAATTACCTTGGCATCCAAAGACAAATCAGGTATTCCCAAAAGGCTTTGAATAAAATCCCAAATCATGAAATATTTTCCAGTTCTCCTCCCAGCGTGCCACCTAATTCCTCACTCTCTTTCTTCTCAAAAGCATTGTTTAGTTGGAGGATGATAGGGCAGGTTTGAGAGCATCAAAGGCTGAATTCCTGCATGTATTTGACTGCATCCTAGTCACGCTAAAATCTGTACTGCCAGGAGAAATCAACCACCTTCTGAAGCAGGCTGGAAGAAAGAAGGGCTTTTAAGAATGCATACAGTATGTGCCTAGATTTTAATTGGGGGCTACTCTGAAAGGAAATAAAAATGGTATGGAAATAAAAAATGATTATGGAAAGTAAAATTGTGAGCTGTGGTTACCAGGAATGGAGTATGAATATCACAACTAGTAGTTGTGTAGGTGTCTGTCTAAGTCCAAGGCTACAAGGATGTCATGTGTAATTGAACCTCTGAAGAAAGATAGGTTCTAGGTTTTATGCTCCACCACATTGAGACAACTGCTCTGTTTCTTCACAGGGCGTGCAAAACGGTATCCCATCATGAAGAGCAGTAGTGGTAAATTCATTCATGGAAAGAGAAAAAGAGAAGGGGAGAAAAACCTGGAGGCTAGTGAAGGAAAAAGACAGTCATAATCGCCAAAAGTCTGCAAAAGTCCTATTTACCCCTAAAAAAAATTAAATCTACTTCCTTTGCATACTTTCAAGGTGCACTATGCTTATCCATAAGAAAAGAAAGAAAAAGATTACTTAGAGAGAAAATAATTTTCTAAATAACCTGCAAATGTTCAAATCAATATACAACATATTTTCTAAGTGAAGCACCCCTATTGATGGCTTAAGGCCCATTTGTGCTAGATGCAGATGACGGATACGCAGATGCACGGAAATTTTCGTCCGTGCATGAGTGCAAATTTTGTGCGTTTTCATGCTCCTTGCGCACCCGTCACTCGACGCAGAAGATGGAGTAATACCACCGGAAACCGCGGTGTCAGTGTTGAGCACAGTGGAGCAGAAACAAACCAGGGAAGAAGAAAAAGATAAACAGGAAGAAGAAAACCATAGAAGAAGAATGAAGACGGTGAAAAAACATTAGAAGTTGCACAAGCTTTTGAAATAAGGCTCAACAAGTGTTCAGGGTGCGTTGGTGGCAAGAAACAACTTTATAGCAGCGTGTTTGTGCCGCCAACTGGTGTCTGAAACTAACATCGTATGGTGGAGTTTACAATAAACTCAGCACTGCCGCTTAGCGGCGGTTAGCCGTAGCTACAGAAAGACGCTTGGAACGGACGCTCCTTTTTACGTCCGTCAGGGAGCATAAAGGGGCCTTTTTTTAGCATCCATCTTAAATCCTACCTGTACTGTGAGCTCTCTCCAACAGAAACTTTTATTTTCTGGACTCTTATCTCTTGCTCTTCTTTGGCTCTCCTTAGTTCCCTCTCTTCATCCATTAATGTCTTCAAGCGTTTCTATATTGAACCCACCGGGCTTGCTAGCATGTAATGCAAGTGCAAATCGAAACTCAGCAGGTGGTGTCCCAGATCTCAAAGATCTAAACTCTGGTTTCTTTGGTGCGGGGCGCTGCTGGGCCTTGACAGCTATAGAAATGTACATAATAGATGTCACTGTTTCATCAAATGAATCCAGAAAGTGAAGTTTTAAGATTGAAAAGTTATATTGTGGTCTTTGAGTCGACAAGTACAATTGTTTTGCTGGAAATCAGATGAAGTATAAGGCTGGTATGGTAATATTAACCAAACCAGAACAAAAGCCTGGTCCTTATTATAAAAAAGACAAAGGAGATGACAGTTGACTTCATGCCCAAGCCCAACAAAAATGAAGCTAAAATGAGCTCCCTGAGAAACTGCTGCTGAATTTCAATGGAACCAACATTAAGAGCTGGGGTGGTGAAACCTGGTCCTCGAGGACCACATTCCTGCAAGTTTTCCATCCATCCCTCCTCCAACACACCTGACTCAAATCAAATAGACCAAAAAAACCAATCACATTGGCTCTTTCATTTGAATCAGGTACTGTATGTTGGAGGTAGGATGGATGGAAAACTTGCAGAATGAGGGCCAAGGTCCCCCTCCCCTGATTAAAAGCATCCTCACAGCTAAAAACAGGAAGTTAGGGATTCAAACCAAGTAGATGACGGTCATATGACCCATCAAAGAAAATGCAACACCAATTTAACTTAATTCCACAAAAGAGTTCAGATTTGATGCATTTTATGTCATTTCCATTTTGGGCCCTGGTTGCACCGCCATGACTGGTAGTTTGCCTGTGCAAAGGGCAGCAATTACAAACTGTCACTGAGTCATCTTTGGTTTGGCGGCAGTTATAAATTACAGCCCTGATATGGAAGGAGTGCAAAGATTGTTTACACAAGTTTGTTTAGTAAGAAATGTTCCTGGGAAAAACACTAAAAGATTTGTTTTAACCAGCTCATTTGTCTTGAATCGGTGGGATATTTGCCTTCGCATCTTAGGTGTCATGACCTCAGTGTTCCTAAATAATGTTTTGTGTGTAACAAATGCCTTGACTTAAGACCAGATGAACTCAGTAAGAAATGAAAACTAGTTTATTCCCCTATGTCTGAGTAATGCTTTGAGTATTCTAAACAGTAAAAGAGAAATACACCCCTCCAGTACAAGCAAGTACAAGCTGATCATATTACAAACTGTTAGTGACACTGTAGTGGTTGTAACCTTGTATAGTTCCCATGACTCTATCACAGCCCTATACTCTTTTGTTGAATTGTCACACCCTGCACCCTTTAAGGTGCTGACTGGAGCAAATTATGTGGGTATAGTTTAACTTCTGATTGGTGAATGACAGAAATGTTATTTATAATGTATGACAATTTGAGTAATATCAGCATTTTCCAGAACATGTTCCAACATGTTTAAGGTGATGTGAGAGAGATTAGGGTCAAAAGACACTGTTGGTCTGTTGCTGGGAAGCAGAAATGTTCTGGAAACAGCATCAAACTTGGCTTCAGTAGTCTTAATGAGGTTGCAGCACAAAGGCTTTGAAAGGCTGCCTTGACAAGGTACCACTTGAGGTCACTCACCATGAAGGCCTATTATTATGGTAATAATCTACCCACACACTGGATTGATCAATGCAGCCTGCGCAGTCCATTCCACTTAAATATTTCAAATGTCATAACAAAAAGGTACAAAAAGTTTTTCATTAACTAGAAACTGGGTCTATTCATCTTCCCACCTTTTAAAATCGGTGAAAGAGCCTTGTAGCTGTTTATATGAACATTCATTCACGGGATAATATAAATCTTCACATAAATAAAAACTTTATTCTGTCACCAGTCTTCTTTTAAATTACTTTAAAAAGATGGTGTTTTGATGCTTGTGTTTTTATGTCATATACAACTGAAAATGATTGATGACTATGAGCCATAAACAAGTTAAATAGTTTCTCCACATGACAAGAATTAGTCTTCATAAAATAAAACCCAAGACTGGAGCAAAAATTACCCAGTGTAGAAAAACAGCTACAGCTGACTGCATATTTATGAGCTTTGCATCTTATTATTGTGGCAAAAAAAAAATAAAACAAAAACAAAAAAAAACAAAAACATTATGATCAAATTACAGTCTGAGTTCATGAGGTTTGGTTGCCAAGCCAACAGAGAGGCCTGGACAGTGAGGCTTGTTGCTGTGTAGTTGCTACAGCAGCAGCAAAGAGAGGCAGAGCTCCCATGAAGACCAGCTTCATCATCTTCTTCAAGTGGAAAGAATCTGTCCCCTCCCTGTGACAGGCTGCCAGCTCAGCCCAGGCTCTTTCTCCTTTCCTGGACTCCACTAACTCTTTACAGCTTAAACCCCTTAAGACTACTGCTTGCATTGCTAAACCATTTAATACAAGCACCTTGAAGGCAAACTTAAACGTCTTAACCTAATTCTTTTTAAGAGTTTGGTTATTTTTGCTAAACAGCGTGCACCAATTGTTTGTAGTAGCAAAGGCACACAGTAACAAGTCTGTGCAGTAGCATATAGGGCCACGGATTGACTGAGTCCACAGCAGGGATCTGCTGAGTTTGTGTTAAAGCCAAGCAAGGCCTCTCTCTGATGTGGAACCTGGCCGGGCTGTTGGCCAAACCAGACAGCAAACCACTAGTCAGCCTCATCAATCACAGATATAACAGGCTTCTCTGAACTGGATTTTTTATGCTGGAGACTTTTCAACTATCCACTCAACACAACTTCCCCCAGTTTTAATGATCCTGTCTGTGTATGGGCATAGCTGTGAGTCTGTGGCTCTGAGAGAAAAATAAAGACAGAAATAAAGCCTCAAAATGAGCGTCTGGGTGTTTATTCCCTGCACTGCATGTTGCCGCTGACTTCACATTAACCAAAGAGCTAATTTACAAACTGACAAAAGATCTGGCCTTTATAAGCACATGGAAACAGATATCGTATTGTAGAAGAACCCACACCCAAAAACAGCTGGACTGATGGCTCGAAATCAAATATCCACTTAAAAACATTTATTTTCCACTCAAGCAATATTTATAGGCAAAGAGAAATGGAGAAGATAGTCAGAGTATATACAGTACACACCCCCTGTTAAAATGAGTTTTTTGCAATGTTCAAAAATCTGAACAATGAAAAACAATGATGTCATTAAACAAATCCTGGTGCTAAACCTGAAACTTCCCACAGGCTAAATGACACTGCCACAAATATTAAACAGTCTCTCTCTTTCTGGTCACCATTTTCCCCTCCTTACTGTGTTCAAAGAAGGGAAGCTGTAAAGCAAAGTGCTCCAGGTCACACCATTCCATGAGAGACAGGTCCATTCCAGCAAAGTTACAATGTCTGGTTTCTGAAGAGGGCAGCCCCCTCAGATCACCAGCATGCGTCAAACACTGCATGTTTACCCCAGAAATCATCCATTGTTTCTCACATTAGGCTGATATTTGGGTCAAAAGTTACACAGTATCCCTTCAACTAATTTCATCAATGCAACAAGAGCAACTGAAGTGGCAGTACAACAGTTATTTGGCCTAACCTGTTGTCAGCATAGTAAAGAACCAACAAGTCACAGATCAACAAGTTTCATGGGCCAGTGGGCAGAAAAGAAAGATCTGTGGGCATTAATCCATTACTCAAGCACAGTGACCACAGTAAAAGGTTGTCTTGTTTAAACTGTTTGAAAACTGAGGGGGTCAGCCAATGTTAGTTTCATAGGCTAGTCAGACCAATGAATGAACTGTTACACCCCCTGGGAAAATGAACAGTACCCGGTATCCAGTCTGTCCTCAGCATGGACTACTTTTTCTCTACATGTCATGATGCACTTCTCCAGTACAAGTGACATCACTTTGTTGAATTCAGTAGCATTAAGTAGGTGTGTCACGATTTAGATTTTTTATTGAAATCAATGAAAATAACATCATGATCTCAAGCATTGAAATCAATGAAAAGGATCAACAATCCTTTTTTTCCTCTTTTCTTGCTGCGTGTGCATGAGTGCGTCAGTGTTTGCCCCTTCCTTCCTCTATCTACAAGAGTGATTGTTTTAATCACACAATTAGCAGGTTGGATATACATACCTAACCTGTGCAGAGCGATAGAAGTGCATGAAAGGGCATCACATTGTAGCCGATGCCACTAGTTAGCTAACCTGCAGGTTATGACACTAGTGTGTGCAGATAAAAGAGATGCAGCACCGGAGCTTGAAGCCACTCTTGGTTCTCTTAAATCACCAGTGTGGAAATATTTTGAGTTCCCGGTAAAATGTGCCGACAACGTTTGCGTTGTTCTGTCTGTGTTATGTATGTGCGACTGGAAAAACATCATCACTGGTCCTCATTTTCAATAAAACCTCAGAAGATTTATAGCAGCAGACCTGCAGCCTTATTCAGTGGTGAAATATGGTGAATTTAAACATTACTTAGCGTACTCGAGCAACGCTACAGCAGATAGCATGCCCAGCAGATTGCATTTTACAACAAAAGGGTTGTATATGTTTTGGGGATTTAAAAGAAAAAGAAAAACAAATCGACAATCAAATCTAATTGTGACCCTAAAATCAGAAAACAAAATCAAATCGAGGAATTGTAAAATCACGACACCCCCTTGCATTTAGTCGTTTTGGGTACACATCAACATCAATTAAAGACACTCTAAGTGGCCATTTAATTATTTAAATGGTTTCTTTCTCGTTAGCTGGATCTTTCAACCAGCTTAAAACAGTGTGAAAAAAAAGTGATGAAATGAAATAACGTGTGCCAAATAACTAATGCCAAAGTGACTCCAAACTGTTTCTGCACTGCTCTTTCATGATAAGTGGCTAATCCAGCATTAATTCCAGCAAAATAAACTTCATTTTATGTGGCGGACTCTGAGATAAAAGTTTCGTAAACAAACCTGTTGAAGGTAGACAAGAATAAAAAAAGCTTGGAAGAAGTAAGAACCTACTGTCTGCTTCTCTGCTCAGAAACATTTGATGAGTGCTTAGGCCTCTTAAAGACATAAAATTAGCGACAATTTAACTTTTTGACAATTGACACTGCCCTCTAGTGAATGACTAAGGAGTTGTTACCTTTGATCATTTTGAAAAATCTACTTTCATCTACTTGCTCGATTTGAATGTTAAGACTTAAAAAGAACAGTGAAGTGGAAGGAAGTTTGGGGGTGCTACAATAAAAATAAGGAGTGAACCTCTAGCCTTTCATTGAGGAGACCATTTTGATCTATGTAGAGGGACCAGTTTGACCTGCAGCCATAGGTGCATGCTCACACCATAAAAGCTTGATTTCAGATATCTAACACAGTTTTAGCATATCTTTCTTATTTTGTCTGGTGATTAACTTTCAATCTATATCACAGCTCTATATTCTGTATAATAATATTTAACTATTTGTGCATAAGTGTGAGATTATGGGAAAATGTATCCCTGCACTTGTTGACTGCATCGTAGCATTTTAACTCTAAGCTGGCACAACAATGAAGCTCAGCCGAGCTCTGCCTCTTGCGCTAAATTCAAGGTAACCATTTCAATCCAGTAAATGTCAACAGGGCACCAACTCAACCCTGCATAGTTTCCATGACAACAATGCACTTGACAGCCGCCATGCACAATGGGATTTTGGGGTCTAACATAAATGATCTTGAGCTGCCAGTGACAGACAGGTTGACAGGCCGGATGAGAGATATATGAATGATACAAGACACAGATGAGCAGGGCAGGAAAAAAAAGAGAAAATACATGTAAGATGCATGAAAGAAGAGGAAAGGAAGATAAAGGCAAGAGGAAACATACAGAGGCATAGAGCCAGTGATGTGATGATAGCGGTTCAAAAAGAGTAAAGTGGAGATGCAAAAATAGAGAACACAGTAAAGAAAGTTCCTTTGATGTATTAGAAGCCTGAGCAATCAAACAGAGAAGGTAAAGACACGAGAGAGCAGGTGAGATATAGAGAGCACAAGTGAGATATGGCTGGTGTATTATCTGTAGGCATAATTTTCAGGGCAACAAAAGGGCATACAGGCAAAGGGGAACCAAATCCTGCTCC
Organism: Craterocephalus eyresii; assembly: GCA_037177035.1. NCBI lineage: Eukaryota > Metazoa > Chordata > Actinopteri > Atheriniformes > Atherinidae > Craterocephalus > Craterocephalus eyresii. The sequence goes on from JBBBVT010000008.1 coordinate 12,295,810, forward strand.
GTTTGTCTCTTCAAATGGCCTCTAGGGACAGTCTGAAATGGCTCTTTTCTTCTTGGTCCTTTTCAGCCCTAAACCCCATCTACATGACAAACAGTGTCACTTTGAAGCTGCTTGTGTCATCCAGGCCTATGTGTCACTCATTCCTGACCTTTTGCTCCCGCCTCTCATCTTTCTTTTTTTTTTTCTTTCCACAGTAATTCACTTTTTTTTTTTTGTAAATGTCTCCCTTTCTCTCACAATCCTTTTTGATATCTGCCTCTGTTCTCAAAACAAGTCTTTGGATCAAGCGAAAATGGCAAGGACATTTCAGTGGATGTTTTTGCAGAAAAAAGAAGAAAAAAAAAAGAAAGAAGACTTTCATGCTGGTGGACACAATTTGCTATAATAAATATAAGATAAACCTGGAATGTGTGTTGCCTTTTTAGATATAAATATGTCATGCCTGTCATGCATTGTCTTTACCTTTACATATTGGACAGCCCTGACAGTAGGGTCTTGGATGGTTACAAATTATAGAAAAAAAACAATGATTCACTGATTGCCTTTGGCCAACCACTGCATTTGAAAGCTAAAACACAGATACGCAAGTTTGTGTGAAAAAGTAATTAGAGATGAGAGATGTCCTGATGCAGAGCAGAGGATTTCTGACCTGGAGGAAGTTCTCCAGCCGCTCCTTGACCTCAACCACTGTAGAGTCCATTTTCCGAAATTTGACTTCAGGGTTTTGCCTCTGGGCATACAAACCAGTTCCTACAATTCTGCCAGAATAGCTGGAATGAAAAGAAATGATAAATCTTATTAGTTCCATGACATACAACCAGCTATATTCTGATATGATTTAGCAGAATTTCAAGTATTTCCTGATGTAGAAATCTTAGTTCTTTGTGTGTAACATTGTCTAATTGTACTATCATTTGTGCCAAATGACAGCCCTTAACCCTCTCATGACCCCGGGGAAATTTTTGTCCACTTCCAAAAATTCAAAACACCCTCACAGACAATCACCCTGCTCACCGGAGCTGACTTTTGGTGAAAAAGTGTCATTCTGTATGAAATTTCAAAAGCCCCGCGTTCTAGAAAGTGAACAAAAAAGTCTATGTCAAGGGTCATTCATGTACGTTTTCTGAGGGGTAACTCAAGGTGTAGTTTAAGCCTGCAAAATAAGGCTGTGCATTTTCTGTCAAACCACGCTTAAAATAAGAAACTACTTCATATACAGCAGTTAACGCATATCTGGATTTGAGTCTGCAAGCTGTACAACAGCGTACATTTAATAAGAACTGATAAACATCAGGGTTTCATCTGTTCAAACTTGAACATATTATACAGAGACCATTAAAAGCACCATTATGCAGTTGTTTCTGCATTAACACTGAATCAAAAGTGGTCTGAATCACGTATTGTTGCTTTTATTTCCTCTACTATCTCAAAATATTTTCTATAAAAATTATGTCTGAGCCAAACCCTGTAAAAAAAACTAATACACTGAGAGAAATGGTGAGTTAGGTCATTTCATATCTGCTCTGCATGCTGTATGGACGTGAAGCTTAATGAAATGGGTAATATTATGCACACATGAAAGCACAGATTGAAATCTATAAAAACCTTTGTTTGTCAAAAGGCTAAACTATGGGCTGGATAAAGTCATTATCATTATTTTATAGAGGGATTCAGTTTTTCTTGCCATGATTTTTATCTTTGTTTTTGGCAAATTACCTGTGCACCGAAAATTAGCAATTCATTCAGATACACTTTATGCATGTAATATTCAGAAATGTATTGTCTCTGTTAAAGGTGAAAGACAAACCATATTCTCTACCATATTCAGGAACATATAAAATATCATACCAGCAAGCAGGTAAGTGCACAGCACAATGACCATAAATCTTTCAAACTCAGTTTTTCAATAAGGTGTCCTTCGGTCACTACGGGGTCTTCTAATGAACACCACTGACAGTTACTCTATTGCAAGATGTAGAAATATTGCATGTTAAGGCAACTTAAGGCAAGATTTGTGAGAAACTACACCTGCATCTCCAGTTATTCCATGCTAATGGGTTGTGAACTATTAAAAACCCAAATATCTGTCTGTTGCCCTGAACAGGCTGTGTGCTAAATAATGTGCTGCAGTTCAGCGTCCGAATTTCCCGCGCAGTCTTGGGGATGTGACGTAAATCGACGCTGTATGTGAGTTGCCGACAGCTCTTGAACAGGAAGAACATGGCCACCTCGGACTCAGGTTCAAACACTGAAGGGATACTTATGGATGCTTCTGCAGCCAGCAAACGACCTGTATCCACTATAAGACCAGAAAAAAATGGCACCACGAAGAAGAAGAAGACTTTATCAGCAGCATTTCGTGAGTATAAAAGAAAATATGGTCGAAGCTGGGCAGTCAGGGACAGTCAGTAGAGTGTATGCGCACATTCCTGTGCCGGCTTGGCTGGTGGCTGCAGTTACCCACAGCACCTGTCGTGGCAACACCGGGTCAGATTTTGTAAAGTCACCTTAACCTTACTTGTGAAATTAAAAACTTTACTTTTTTCTTTGATGCCCTCTGCAGTTCAGATTCTAGAGAAGGCAGAGATTTACAGTACGGTGGAATAAGATGAACTTTTGCCTTGGACAGACGACTTTTGATTATTTTGATGTTCTGGAGGCTGAATCCACACTCTGCTGCCACATTGGAGAATGGAATTATAAACATCACTTTAACCAGAGTTTTGAAATCAGGGAACATTTTACTTATGAAGTGATCAGAAGTTTGTGAGACCTGCTTCAGCAGGAGGAATTTCTGCAGCATGCTCTCTTTCTGCACCAGTGGTTCAGCTGCACTGGTCTGTGACCAGTAGTGGTTATAGATGAGCTCCAAGACAATAGCTAACTAATATGCTCACTTTGTACCAAGTGGTCTGGGTGGGGGTGTGAATGCAATCTGTCGGGCACAAAATGAATGTAGTTAGTCATGTGAACATGTTGGTAATAAAGGGTTAATCACATTTTGCCTTGTGGTCATAACCAAAATCTCCTATCCATGTTGGAATGGAATATAGAGATGGTCCCTCAGCACTGTGTCTTGCATTTTCTGTTCCTCCCACAGTCATTATTATGTCATCGAAATTAACATAGGAACAATGTACTGATGCTAATCTTTCATTCACAAGGGATTTAACAGTGCTGAATTGGAATGACATGCAATCAATTGATGCTTCCAGCAACAGTGCAAGGCTGATAAAGTGATTGTGGACGGTTAACGTGAGTGTTTATATAGATGTGTATGTCAGTGCATTTGTGGTTGCATACTCAAACTTATAGGTATACATGTAAATAAGAGAGGAGGCAATCATAAAAGTGCTGAACCTGAGACTCTGTGGCCTGTGATCTAAGCAATGTGTTGATGGGGTCTGTGCTCCATCATCCTGCTGAAGCAGCACGACTGATAAGACCAATAAAAATTCCTCGCTCAACCCTGTCATTCATGCTGCACATTAACTTTACATCTCATTGTTTTTTTGGGGCCCCCCTCCCGCCCCATTCTCACAGACACAAGACACCAACTGCGTACTTTGACAAAAACTAGAGCTCTCAACTGCATCCAACTCTGCATCTTCTCAGAAAGGAAACAATTGATAGCTTTTGGACTTTCAACCTCAACCTTCTGACAGAAATGATTAATTAAAAAATCCAAACAGCTCCCTAAGCAGTTGTTGAGAGGGAGGCTGGTTGTATGCTTGGGAGTTTACGCATGTCTCTCTCCAGCCTTGGCCTGTGATAACAGGATCAGCGCGGAAATGAGCTCATCAGATTGGATGCTAATGAAAGGAAAGTGTCTGGCACGATATTAGGCCTGGAACATTTCATTGGAGGGAAAGTTTGATGGTGCAAAAGGATGTTAAAACTGACACACAAAAGACTTCTGATGGACAATTTCCTGACATATATTTCAGGTTGCAAATATGTTAACTGCCGGTCCACTGCATATTCCACTAAAGATTACATAGACTATAAAAACAAAGAAGGAACAGCCATTTGGTAACTTTTTCTCGACAATCAACAGTCTGTGCTCTCTTCTGGTCATCTGAAATGTTAAACCTTAATAAATATTTCAAATGAGTACCCACACATGTATTACTTCGACTCAAGGCTCTCTGACCCCTTGCTGTGGAACTGACACATTCCCTTGTGAATACACAATTGATTCACTTTCCTAAAGGCAGCTTTGTCTGTTGTTTCCCATTGCCAGGAGCAAAGATTTGTGATGACCTCCACTCCCTATTAATGACCCCAAACTGAACTACCTTGATCTTTTGAAGGCCTGTAGGAATGTTTGTGTGGTGAGAGGTGGAAAACAGAAATTAAATATTCATTTGCAAGATCTACAAGGAGATAACATAGAGAAGATGTTCATCTTCAGTGTATCCATGGTGAATATTTGATGTACAATGGGTTATGTGTTTGAGATGGATTGCATTATAAATTATAAATGCATTTGATTAGTGTTTTAAAGATTGCCAACTGTAAAATACAATCCACTTTGTTTTTTATGTGTGTTCTGCTCAGACTTCTCATTAATGTCTGGCTTGAAGGTTTAATGAGCACAGAACATTCACAAGGGACACTGTTTGATGTTTGTCTGCAGCTGAAGCTGGACTTATACTTGTCACCATTGTATGCTTCTCAAAGGCCGGCAGAGGCTTGCAGAAGTTTGCAATTACG
>JBBBVT010000008.1:12314449-12328089 GCA_037177035.1 Craterocephalus eyresii
GAAGTGTGAGGGCTGTTTTATGACTATCATGTTGGTTTTTCATTGGGTTTATGTTAGTCTTTTAGATTTTATTGTATATTACTTTATTTTATTATTTTATTGTATTTTAATGACTTTTACTTTTGTGTAAAGCACCTTGTGATGTTACCTTGTCTGTGAAAGGCGCTACAGAAATAAACTTTACTTACTTACTTACTTACTATATATATATATACACTCTGAAATAAATGTTATGAAAAGCATAGCAGTGTCTAAAATTGCTAACATTGAAGAATTACTAACAATGAAGAATGTAAAGCCAAACGTTTTCAAATCATGACTGATGTGTGACTGTATCGCATGTGTGCTGCATGCAAAATACAGAACTAGTGTGAAGGTCTATATGACCATAATCCCCTACACACACCTATGAGCTGTGAGCATAGATCAAAGTAGGTGTCAGAGGGGGATTTTCTCTCCCTTTGAACACTGTTGAAATGTTTACTGAATTGCGTGAGTAGATAAGCGTATCTAACTGATCTGCAGAGTTATTTTTCATATGATAAAAGTCTTCAAAAATAGAACGCTAATCCTGGAAGGGTTATTGACTTTTTTCCTCATTTGTGTGGCATGTTGTTTATACATGTACCTGCATAATGTCAGCACTGCTGATGTCTGAAGGAAAGCATTTTGGGTATTTTGTTCTTTGTTCACTGGTGTGACGCATATGAATGGAAATTAAACTCAACAGAAATGCTTGGAAGGCTAACATAGCCCTCTCAAAACACACAGGGCAAAGATATGCTCACCACTGTTGGCCTGCATCCAGACATGCTAACAGTGAGGACTTCAAAAAGGTTCAAAAAGGCAATAAAGCTGCAAAGATAAAGGGCTCTCACAAAGCCACTGCTTCTCTCCTCCACTATCCTACATCCCTCATCTATCCGTAACTTTCCAACATTTTATTTTATTCAAACCTCCTTTCCTGCTCCCCTCAACATCTACCCCATTCTACACTTTTCTCTCTCCTCTGCTGAGTTTGATGCATTTCCACTGGGCAAGCACAGAAGTTACAGAGTACACTGTCTACCTTGCCCAGTAGGAACTGCTCCAGTAAAACATGCCAATCTATTGTGACATTTTAATTACATTAGCTCAACCCACTTTACTGGCTGGACACAAAACATGAGGGAGAGGCTATAAAACTGTCCCCACTGAACAAACTAAGGCTGCATAATATTAGCAAAACATGCTATACTCAATATCATCGTACAATATGTTGATGATGATATGCCCTGTGATGCGTAAACAAACATTTCAATACACAGAGCTCATCTCAGTTAGTTCAACGAGCAGTCCACTTCAGCACCTGTGCATATTAGCATAGCTGCAGCACCTGTGCATATTAGCATAGCTGCAGCACAGCAGTTTAAAATTCAGCACTGATTGATGTGCTTGTCCTGCTTCCAGTCTACATCTCTACAGTCTTGAATTTGCAATATCAATATTGCATATGTCGATTCTGTGATAACAATGTTGTTTTTCTTTTGCATACTGTGCCGCCATAACATGATTGATAATGGCAGAAGAGAGTTAGAAGGTATATGACACATGCATATGACATGCACAAAGCACAAACTTGAAGGGTAACACAAACCCAGGTATTACACTTTCAAATCACTGTGTTGTGATATAAATTAAGGGCGTCATCTGTCAGGTTTTCTCTCCAGTTTATAAACTTCATAAAACTAAACTCAGTGCAAACATCTCTGCAGTGACAATGAATAACTCAAAATGAAATATGATCGTTGTTGTTTTTTCCTTTTTTCTCTCCCTCTCCGTCTTTCCCACACACACACAAAGAATACAAAGATGTGGTCCCAAAGAAAGAAAAGCCAAAGCTATGTAGAGGGTAATTCTGAGGCTCTTAGCAGCGGCCGAGGGGTTTTGGGAAATGAAGAGATCACTAAATCAGGTCTGAGATCATGCGCAGGAATAATTTAGGGAAGCACAATGAAAAGACTGAGAGGTTGGAATTAAAGATAAAACGTAAATAACAGCGAAAAAGGTTGGTATCAGTTCTGCAAATATGTGACATCCCAGTTCGACAATATCTTATTTATCTTTTCTGAACTTACACACCAGTTTAATGCAGATGATGTTTTGAAGATGCAGCAAAACTCTCAGGCACATGTGTACAAAACACACACGTGTTCTGAGCAGGAATGTTTTTCTCCTGCATAGTGTAATTAATTTATTGTCCCCTCTGCTACAGTTACATTATCCAATTCAGTTAAACTTTTTGAACTAACTCCCCCTTACCCGAGAGACTGACACGGAGAAGGTAGGGGAGAAAAAAATGTATGACTCGATGGTACTGGAAGGAGGAGAGTGTGAAGGGTAAGAGCTTTGCCCAGCACAGTGTTGTCCCTGTTTCCTCTCACAAAAAGAAAATTGTTTCCAGATGTGTAAGTGATAAACAAATGGATTGCTATAACCTTATAAAAAATTCAAGGCATTCAGAAGCCCTAACACTGCTCTATTGTCTGTGGAGCATCTCTTGAGCTACTTCCAAACATTTGGAATCATCCCCAAAGTATAGTGAATACTAATTAGTTCTCCGTTTTTACTTAAAAACATACACACGTGCTACACACTGACAGAGCAATCTTACCCTAATTTGTTGCAGACTTTCAGCATCGGGTCAAGGTGTTAAATCATAACGAAGAAAGCTGTTTCACAACACAATGGTAAAAGCACTAACAAGCAAATCAAGACGGTAAAATATCAAATATTTTCTTCATTTTCTGGGGCTAGCTCAATACAAAGACAGGTGATGGTTTCCATTGCTTTTAGTTTGCACAGAATAAAACTGAAACTAAGTGAATACTATGCACAGAGTTAGGCCAAATTCTAATAGGACAAGCGCTTGATTAAGTCCAAAAGTTTGCTTTAATTTCAAATTCGATTCACTGTCAATGTATGAAAAATAAGATCCATCTGTGTTAATGTATTGTTAATTTATTGCTTCTAATCAGGGCAGGCACACACACATTTATCTAAGGTCTTAAGTTGATGGTAAATGTCTCCAATCAAACAACAAGGCAGAGACCTGTGTTACAGGACTATGTTTCAGATCAGATCTTTGGAAGGATGCACTTTTCTGCAGCATAGTGTAAAACCACATCAACCTCCATTACTCTAACTTGGAGTAAGCCGGGAACCCCAAGTTGACTTCGTAGATCTGTTTAACCAAACCGAGTTGTTAAAATCCCTCACCATAACCAAGTAGATATATATGGCAGACTGATCATTCCTCACTGAATGTACATGTAACTGGGAATTAAGGACGATGACATCAAAGACACAAAAATTCTCTAATTTTGAACTACTAAGTTGTTATTCCATGAGATTTAGTAAATGAATGCATACAGTCAAATATGGTGCTGGCAGCACTGTTCAGTGGGGATGTTTTTTCTGCGACACGGAATTTGCAACCAGTCCGGATAGAGGTAACAGCATCTGCAATTAACAGATGTCATGCTCAAAACGGACCAACAAGACCAGCATATAAATTATTTATTTCCAAAAACTGCTCAAAATGAAATATTTAATCCAAATTTACCATCCAAACTGTACCTGATCTGCATAACATGGAGAGATACAAACACACTCACTGATCTAAATAAAGAATGTGGTCACTTTGCTTGATCCTATTTTTCCGGAAAACCTGGTCCATAATATTCACACTTGTGGTGGTGTAAATGTTGAGATACGCAAACACATGCCAACACGCACTTTTAGTCGTGAGTACAACCCAGCTTGCCACTCTGTCATCAAATACTGAACAAAGAGGAAGGGAATTTCAATCCCAAATGCCTTTGATGTGCTTTGATGTATTACAACATACAAGTGTGTGTGCCTGTGTATGTGCGTCTCCACATTTTGAATAACCTTACAGCTGCTCAGTAGCATATGGTTCCCGTGTGGATGGATACTGTACATGTGAGTATATCAGTAAAAGTCCTGTGTGGGGACAACCCACTGGGTCATCAGAAGCCTTTGTGTGCTCACCACACATGAAGGAATGTATAACTGTGAAATGGACTAATACACAATTACCTTGTCATGTCTATTTGAATTCATACTATTTCTTTAACTTTATTGCTTTACACTGTTTCTATTCAATTTTTTATCTGCCTATCTTGTCTTTGCTTACTTATGACGGGGTTTTCACACGGCTTTTGCGAGCATTAGGCAGAAGTAATGGCAGCGATGTCCGAGCCTTTCCCATGCAGCCTCATAGGAGGGTCTTTGTTCCCCCTTCAGGCTTTAGGGGTCCCCACAGCAGGGCTGTGCCCCACTCCAGTGACTCCACAATGGCTCTTTATGCTGCCAAGGCCCCCCTTCACACCATTGCCCTACCATGCTTCCCACATCAGGGGCACGCCAACGTGCAGGGGGCACCACGGCATCAAAACTCCAACCCTATTCATACCCGCTTCTGTCCTCCCTTTTTCTGGAATGCACGTCAACAGAGTCAGATACGGTGAAAGAAAGTAAATGAACAGCCACAGGCCGAAGCGTGCGAGTGGTGCCAAATGTCTCAGTAGGATACTGTTTTTCTCATTCAAAGCAAGAAAACTTGACACCACTAGCAAAGACCAAGCACTCACCAGGGAGTGTGTGATAACACACCGTTACAACCCATTAGTACCGTTGTTGAAAAAAAGGATCCTTGGCAGTGAAATGACACTTACACACTGACTTACACACACAGACAAGAGACAACTGACAGCTGATACAAAGGAGGAACTTGACGAGATTTGTTAAGACGTATCTTAGGTTGCTCAGTAAAGGCTGAAAAGTTGCCGCACGCTGTGTTAACTATCATTTGTTCCTGACCACAAATCTTCTCCACACACTGACTGTCCTTTGCTCTGTAGTGCGAAGACATTGCCACAGGGCCTGATGAATGGATGTGCTGCGCATCATTTGTCAGCTTGAGATTTTACTTAAAAGCATTGTTTTAACCATTTCCAATGCATAAATTCCTACAACACTGTTGTCTCCATATTCTTTGGATCAAACACAAATGAAGGAAGAGAAGAAATATCCCCCTGCTTGACACCAAAAGTTTCAAAAAGAAACTATTCCCAAAGTAATTTGGATTAAGATGTGATTTGAATCTAATCAGAGCGGGTACTGTGTACTATCCTTCGCTGGAGGTCGGCTGCCCGTTTCTCATCAGGAATCTTCTATACGTGTCCTTTCAGACAGGGGTCTGAGCCAAAAACTTCATCCACCTCGACACATTCAAATCATTTAAAAGATGGAAATGCCTCAATTTATCCAAACTTCATATGCAAACTCTTCCGACTTCAGAAGCCCTGAAAGAAAGTAAACTATCCGAATTCTCCTCTCAATCTTTCACAGTGGGACAGACAGTCCAAGATGGAAACATGCACAGTCTCCTCATTCTATGAGCCAGACGATCCACAAAAACATCTCTATAATCTATGATAGGAAAAGATGCCAAATGTCTTTCTTCTTTAAGATGATCTGTTTAAAAATCAGTGATATGTATTCCTGTGTATAGTGTCTTCTCATCTTTGCACACAGATGGTAATGAATGGCTTAATAAATCACAATAAACAAAATGATGTGACAAACACTGAGGAAAATGCATCCCACAGACCTCCTTTCTTCTGTTAAAGGTAATACTTCTGGTGCCAAAAGCTGAAGTTACCATGGTAAGGGCATTATTTTTAAGAGGGGGAGCACAACCTTGTCATAGCAGGGGACTTAGTATAAAGAGCCTTGAAGAAACCGATCCAGCCGAGGGAATGATTTGGAGACAAGCATTGGCTGAGTAATCAGCATAATGTTCTTCTAATGCTGACTGGGAAAGCACATAGCGACACACTGAGTAAGTGCCCCAGTCTCTGAAAGATGCGCCCAAAACCATTAGCAGGAAAATGCTTCCAGGGCTTTACGTATAAATCACCACGAAATAAAAATCTCAGAGCATAAAGTTCCAGATAACAATTCAACCAGTGAAGCAAACCCAAAGAGGAGGAGAGCCTTGAAATATCTTTGGATAGCCTTAACTTTGTGGGGTTGGATTTAAAAAGTTTTTTATTTCCAGAGTGATTAACAACTGTCAGCCACAATGACAGGTGTACACTCCCCTTCCAACCGACACACACGGATGCACAAATTCCACAAAAACGAATTCCTTTTTCGCAAATCTCAGTGTGTTCAAAACAAAGTTAGACATCAAATCTCAGGTGAAACAGAAATGAGGTGTTGGAAAGGATAGACTCCAGTGAGTTTCTGGAGCAGTGTGACGTGTGGAAAAAAAGCGGAAAGGTCTCATCTCCATACTCCAGCGCTGCTACGGGCCAGCTGTCATCGCCAAGGAACAAAATATGAAACAGCTCTGTTACTCTGCTGTTCTAAAAACAAGTAGATTGAAAGGAAATCTGCTTTTTTCTCTGCTGTAAAACATTCATTTAACCATACAGTTAAGCATTGATTTGACTCAGCAGGAGTAGGTGAATAGTGGGACCCTGGGCACATTTCTCTTACCTTTCCACAACACTCTCTCCGCTCCAGCAAGTGGAGTCTTCCACCGCGTTCTCTCCTTCACACAGCATCTCTGGCAGCACAGCAAAGAAGGCCTTGTAGCGCTGCAGGTTCATCAAAAACTCCCTGATGAAAAATTAAACAGAAGGAAAGGTTTAGAGCAATTTCATATCAATTCTGCACTGATCTGGTTAGTGTTCTGAGTGATTCCACCATGAGTGGCAGTGCAATATGTGATACACTTTTGACTGTGATACTTTAAAACAACATTACTGACAACAAACATTATCTCCAATGCAACAAAGCATGCGTGTGATAAACCCGTGATAATGGTGGTGGCAGAAATGACTGGATTTCAGCAAGACGGCTTGATTGCATCGGCACATTTTTTCCTTCGTTTTGCTGTGTGGTAAACTGTTTGCTTCACCAGATCTACAAACATGTGTTATCAATATAGACACTGTCATCTCGAACAAAACAAAGGCATAACTTTTTGATCTAACACACATTGTCGCCACCCAGGAGGCAGAGCAGAAACAGCAGCGGCTATGAGGCTATATGTGCTGAGCCAGATAGTGGAATCAAATTAAATATGCTTCGGTGTCTTCAATTGTGTACGTGTCACAGATATCTATTCACAATACAGAATGAGCTGTCATTTCTGACACAGATGTGTAAAGAATTTTTCATCCTTACCTAGAGAGCGCTTTCAGACTATATTTATTCTTGGAGGGTTTCAGGGGGAATGAGCTGGGAGTGATGGGAGTTGAAGTCCAGGGGAGGTTGTAGGAAGCGGAGGGATGCAGGGTGGTGAGAGGGGATTGAGAGAAAGAGGAAAACAAAAGGGCGGCATTGATAGGACACAAAAGGGAGAGGGAGAATGACAGTAAATTGACTCTGGAATGAGAGTGATTATTCATGCACATGCAAACTTGTCACACCACATATGAATAATAAAAAAATAAAAAACATGTCTCCACACAACACACACAAAATCAAAACAGATAATAGGGTGAAATTAATATTTTCAGTCAGTAAACACTTACAAGCAAACGTCTGCACATGTGCAAACAGTTGAACATTCTGAAGGGAGCCAAAAAAAAGTTCAGCATAATATTCTGATTCACTTTTTTCCACCCCCAATAAAACTAAATGTTGCTATACTCTATCAGGTTTCTTTTTTTTTCTGTGGAACACTACTCTCCCTTCACTGGCAGCAGGCAGGGAGCTGGATTGCGTTTGCCATTGATGGCGGTGGCAGTGCCAGGCCAGACCTGTCAGTGAGGCTGGCATCCACGCCGCCATTCATTGGTTGGGATGAGGTTAGGGAGGCAACCCTGCAACAAGTTTGTCTGTGTGTGCTTTTGTGAGCGGTGCTATTTAAGTCTGGGCTGGCTAGTGTGCAGAGTCGGGTATGAGGGGTGGGGTGGGGGGTGGGGGGGGTGGGGGGTTGGTCGTCTGGGTAAACAGGAAACTGTTCGTCCGTCAAGATTAATCTTACAGGCCCTCAGTACCAGCTGCTGTGGGCACAGGATGGTTGCTTCAGGGGTCAGGCAGAGAGCATGGATTGTACTGCAAAACACTGCATTTACTGTGTGTGGGTGTGTGTTTCTTGCAACTACACTTTTCAGTCCAAATATAGACTTCCACTACTATAAGTAAAAAAAAAAAAAAAAAGACTTCAATATTTCCCAGAAATAAAAAGCAAATTGCCTTCTAAATCTTAATCTCTGTCAAGCTTTGTCTTACCGCTTTAAGTGGGCTAACTCTTCCAGCCGCTGCTCTGGTATTTCTTGGGAGGGGGCGGCAAATGGTAGAAGAGGAGAGGAGGTTATGGTAGGGGTCATGACCTCTGGGCTAGTAGGTTGAATGTCTGTAGGTTCCCCCGTGGACAGGCCACACACCTTGTCCACCTGCAGAGAGAGCAGAGCAAACACACACCTGCTAAGCAAAGAAAACATCTGAATGTGTGGGTGAAGCCGCAGGGTGGCTTCCGAACCACCTACCGACACCTGGACCTTTAAAATGATTTACAGATTATCATAAAGTAAGCTTCTTTCTTAAAACCAAATCTATCAGTTTTCAAATTAAGAATGACCGTATTGGAAAAATTAAAAGCCAAGTTGGAGAAAACGTGCGAATGAAGAGAAAGATGTGATGTGAAAGAAAACGGTGTGATGAGGGAGTTACTGCCAAGAGGGCTGACAGTACAGTAAATGTAGAACATTCCACTGCCTCGCAGAGGTCAATGCACATGCGTGCAGTTGGCAACGACTGCAAATATCTCAAGTGGGCTATTAAAGTATGTAGCAGAGGGGAGGAGACGGGGGGTGTGCTTCAAACCAAGAGACATAATCAATGATATCTCATTGGCTTAAAAGCCTCAGTGCTGCATTGTTAAGTGATCCTCAATTACCCAAAGAGACAGGCTGTGATGGCTGTTTCATGCTGGACTGAACAAGTCATTTTACTGATCACTGCACTGCTTTGTCACGACACAGATGAGTCATTTTACCGAGCATGAACCTAGCAGGACTAAGTACAAGTTTGCAGCATCATTTCTTCACTTCTTAGTGTGATTTGTGTGAGTTTGAATGACACTTCTGTGGTAAATAACAATATCTAAGAACACTGTGTATCAAAAGCGGCGCTGGACATGCTGTCAGTAAAGTCCTCGTGCTTTTTTTCTTCTACTGTTAGATGTGTGCAGTAGGAAAGTGGAACAAAGACTGTGAGGGGCCCGAAACAATGAAGTGCAGAGTGAAAAGTGTAAACTTCATCTGGGGAAAGAGCAAGAGGGAATATGTGTTTGAGCTGTTCTTTCAGGGGGTTTGTCTGCATGCTGGGAAGAGTTTGGATTAGTCTGGAAGCAGATGGAATATGTGTTAATGGTCACAAACTGTGTCTTACCATCCGGCTAAAAATACACTTTTTAACAGGGTGAGGCCTGTCTGTTATCTCATGTGCAGTATGAATGGGAGTTTTACATCACAGCAATCTATGTTTGATCGATGAGACTATCAGTGGCCAACAATCAGAAGTAACACTATAACAACCAGGACCACGGCTAGTCAGGGTTTGCTACGGACTTATTCCCCAAGCCTTGTCTTAACTGCATTTAGGTCTTAAAGCCACTCTTCAAGTAGACGCTGGGCACGCGGAAGGTTGTTTTACTGCATTAACCCTAACTCCCACTGGACCCATAAAACATGCTCACATGTGGTAGGGCGACCCACAGCCACGTATGCACACAGCCACACATGCTAACGCCACGCACACACACTTTTTGTTGTAGTTATGTGGAAAGATAAAGCTTAGCAACTGTTTGGGCCACACTGTCTGGCAACATACTAAACCAACTGCTCTTTGCACAAACTTTAATGCTTGTCGGAGCAGTTGCCATTTATCTCATTAGCATTTTGTCAGGATTATGTGCTGTAAATGTCATAAATGCTGAGCTCAAGTATTTAGTTTTATAAAAATTCTCATGCAGGGCAGGTCACTTTTTCAAGAAACAAACTTTGCATAACTAGAATATTAGATTTTTATAGTTCACTTATCAACCCTAGAATAATGTTTATTTAAAAAAAATGGTACGTTTATAAATACTAAGACCATTTCACTGTATAAGATAAACTTTCTTAAGCTTAAATATAAACATCACAATTAGTTGAACTGATTCATTTCTCTGCTCTGTATCTAGCAAGCGAAAGATTCCATAAATCAAATTCCAGAGATTCATGGCACATTTTTCAGATTACATGAAATTCATTGATGACATGTGCAGACTGCAATGTTTGGGAGGTCTACAACTGGTGCATGTACTGAAGAAGAGTGTGTGCATTTGCATGAAAGTTGTGAGGTTGTTAGGTTGTGTAACAAACGTGTGCTTCGATTGCAGAGCTGAACTTGTAAAGTAGTTTAAAACTGTTAGAAATTTTTGTTAAAAGAATAGTGTGTTTGTAATTTGTTTTGCAAAAAAATAAACATATGTGCACATGCAGAAATAAAGTAAACTCATACCAGGAACAAGAGTTAGATCTATAACTGATGGGCAAGCTTGTACCTCCCAAATATTTCAAAATATTCCATTTTCCCCTCTCATTTAAACTACAGCGAAGCTTTCATTTTGCAGTGGTGCTAAGAGGATCTAATCATGTCCAATCCTTTCGTGGAGACGTGCTAAAAATTTTTATCCATTGCTATTTCTCACCTGCCTTTGTGTGACACTTTGCTATTCCACAAAACTACAAAAAATGTAAACATCTGTGTAAAATATGAACGCCAAGCGGAGGTCACCCTCAGTTCTGTTTGCATTACCCCATTATTTTTGCAAGTAAACCATAGAGTAGAGGTTCAAGATTGCAGGAGATCTAAAGAGGCCAAAAAAGATTGGAGAAAGGCCTACTTTTCAAAACAATAACACTAACTCAAATCATTCTTTTGCCTAAATAAACACAAAAGAGTGTAAACAGAAGGCTAAGTCACTGCAGGGAAAATAAATAGTTTGCTGTTAAGGATCCTCTTCAGAAACAGACACATGCTCTTATAGGATGGATCTGTTGACCACATAATCCTGAGGGCCAATCAGATGACAGGTTGAATAATGACAATGAGCCAAAAGATGGCCGTAGTCAATTACCTCCTGACCCGATGATGGCGTGAGAATGAAAATCCCATTTGGGCACTGGTACTTGGATTTTAGTGGGAACGTGTGTTCAGCCACCTGCTTGCCCTTGTTATACCTTCACAATTTCAGCTATTTTCCGGGGTATTCTTCGGTGATTACTCGAGGACGGAGACTGATGGAAGGAAGATTGATGGGATGCATGTTATCCACATGAGACTACTTTGGGGAAACACGAGGCAAGTAATCTATGTGAATTTGAGCTGCACAGTGAAATCGGATTTCTACTGCTGTGGGCTGTAACAAGAACATTACATACTGTGCATTTCTTTTACAGGTTTACTCCGCTGCAAAGAATTAGAATTTATAGAACAGTTAAAACTAATGATTTATGTCTACCGCACAAAGATGTGGGTGAGGCTGTAGTCTGTTGTTTGCTCCAAATGTTTCTGCGAGCCTGTGTGGCTTATGTGCAGATCTTCCTGAGGCAAGGGAATGAAAAAAAAAGAGCACAGCAAGAGAATCAACACCATGTTAGCCAAGCCCAAGACCATCCCTCTTTTAGAGGAGTATTGGCTTACAGATAGCAGTGGTGGTCTTTCTTTTCAGTTTATTTATCAAGGGATTACCCACTAAAGTCAGGGGAACTTTCTCAGCCCCCTCTCACCCCAAGCACTGTGGGATTTGGGATGAGCAGGCCTTATTCAGCTTGTAATACCCCCGTCTTGTACGTTATAGTTTGCGTGCTCAATGTTCACACAAATATGGTTTTGTAGTCCAATGCGATACAGTGCCATATTTGGAACATTATATTTGTCAACTCCAACAAAGTGAAATGCAGTTAAATACATGTTCCAGAGTAAAGAACCCTCTTTCTAATTGGTTTAGCTGGTTTTGATGGTTCTTGTGGTTGAGCCTATAACTGCTTTTCATTTCCATAGACCAAGTGCACTGTATGTATTTTTCAATAAGAAGGTTAAAAGTGCAAACCACATCTCTCACACTGAGCATGAGTTCACCGCTGCCTATCTAATAAACCACAGGAGTCTCAGTCACCATCACAATACGCCCCTTTAAATAACACAAATATTCATGAACCTGTGAAACTTTGGAGAAAAATTATATAACAGTTTGTGATGATGAAATATAAGACTAGCAAAAGAGATTCTTGCTCTCCATACATAGATGACACAATGTTGGCAAGATAAGAACACACATGGAGAAAGCTATTTCATCTGATACGCATGTTTCGAAGAGATGATTATTAAGGATGATTTATTTATCATATACAGCAAGTAAGTATCGAGCAGGCTGGAAAAGCCATTTCAAACACAAACGAAAAGAGCCAAAGCAGCTTGTAGATTTCATTTTTTTCTTCATTCACATTTCTACTGTACCTAAAGAAAATTCAAACAAGGAAAAAAAACAATAGTTAAGTATTGGCCCGAGAGCTGCAATACAACAGACTTCTATCGAAAACGCTAGAGGACCTTGTATTTAATGGTTACTTTGGCGACAGGTTTGTTTTCAATATATTCCCACAGTAATTTCCAGGGTTACCATTTTTATTTCAAACTGAGTTTTTTTACTATTGACTGCCATTATAATTAAGTTTGTACAAATAACGATTTCCATTCCAAAACATATATATATATTCTTTTACGTACATAGCATTTCCCAGGCAGTCTCTGAGATACAGTTGATAATTGAATGAGTTGGTTATGGAGAGGTGATATAAACACTGCAATGTCTAACGGTAGTCAAACACAGTATGGATACCAAAAATCCAGCCACATAAAAGTCTTTTGTTTAGCAGAGTTGTGGTGGAGACCTTGAGGTTAAGGAAGCAGGCGTGTGACTGGATAGCTTCCAGTAGAAACTGGACCATCTGGGAAATGTGGGTGTGTTAAGGGAATACAGTATATATGTAAAAAAAAAAAGGTCTCTCTTCCCTGAGGAATATTGTTATACTCTATTTTTCTATCGCATACCGACAAAGAATTTGGCTTTAAGTATTGACTTTAATCAGACCACTGTGGACAACTAGAACTAGGACAGCTTTGTCTTTCATCAGTAGAATGAAAGTGATTAAAAAAATACTGTTTCTTTAAATAATCTCAAGTAGGTTTTGCTAGATCACAGAGACATTCATTATCATACCTTGGCTATTTTCAGAGATATTTCCATAACAACTAGCCAGTTTAATAAAATAGAGCACAATAATGGTCATTTAGCTAGTTAGAACTTAAACATTGAAAAAGCATCCAAAGCGAAACTGTCAGAGAAGAAAAACTGTCTGACTTAGGATTGTGAAAGAATTAAATCTTTCAGCCTTTAAAAATAATTTTTAAAAATAAACCAAACTTGACCAACAACAACAATAATAATATTAATAATAATAATAATAATAATAATAATAATAATAATAATAATAATAATAATAATA
>JBBBVT010000008.1:12328238-12343875 GCA_037177035.1 Craterocephalus eyresii
AATAATAATAATAATAATAATAATAATAATAATAATAATAATAATAATAATAATAATAATAATAATAATAATATGATTTAATTATTATTATTAATACATAGTATTATAAAAAAAATCTTACTAGGGCTTTTTTTTTTAAATGCCCTGGTAAGTCAAGGTCGACCTTGTACTCAATTCTACATGGGACAGGGAGCCAGTGAAGGGATTCCAAAACAGGGATGATGAGGTTGTATTTGTGGACTTTCATTAGGATCCTGGCAGCACTGTTCTGGGTGTATTGCAGCCTCTGAATGATCTTGCCTGAAACCCCAACACAGAGTGCATTAGAGTAGTCTAGCTTGGAGCAGTCAAAGGTGTGGAGCTCACACAGACAAGCTGCATCTCCCGTGGTGAGGGTTGGACAGAGTTTGGCAATGTTCCTGAGATCATAGAATGATGTCTTACAGATGTGTTTGATGTGGGTTTCAAAGGTGAGTTGAGGATCCATTTTAACACTAAATTCGGTGATTGATTCATGTTGTAACTCTCCTCAGTGGTCTCAGAGTGGGAGAATAAAGGGGGTTTGAGAAGGTGACTTACTGCTGAAAATACTTTTTTGGAGTTATCAGAGCTGTTGTTGATAATGGTGCAAAAAATGGACCGTGCATCCCTCAGAACGTCTGTTTACACCTTCCTGTGTTCTCTGTACGCCTGCTTACAGTAAAAGCAGTCAGTCCAGACACCTTGAGCCGCCTCACAATGATATGGCCAGCAGCCTTCATCTTTCGCAGCTTGCAGGTATACCAAGGAACTGAGTGGGAGAACGAGACTGACCTGGGTGTTAAAGAGGCGTGAAAGTCTATAAGACTGCTCAGGGACTGGTTTGAATTTGACCAATGAATGTGGGATGATTCTCTGTACAGGTCACAAAACACTGAAATCCACTCCACATGGATTGAAATCCCCTCCATGAATTCTATCCCAACAAGTCTGCAGGGGTCTTGAAGTGTTTCTTATGTTGTAGTGCAGATATCTCACTTTATTTCTTGTGCAGATGATAGCTGGAGCAGCGCTCTGATAATGCATCAAACCTGTGAAAGATGACCAGAGAGTTGGGATGTTTGTAGCAGAACAGTTCGGCTGGTTATAGAAAATGAAATTTCAACAAGAACCCCTGTGAATGTAAAGAGGACAGCAAAGAAGTCCGAGTTTGTTGATAATGGCGACCAAGAGTGGCTGAAGGTTTTAGTCAGCAGAGTTGCAAAATGGAGTAGCTAAACTCCATGCTGACCAAGGAAGGATCTGACCACTAACCTGAATACCTCTCAGTGGAACGCTGTGTCAGGTATGTGGAGCAATAGAAAGGAAGGAAAAATTGACAGTCGAGGCAATATGATGTTCAGATCCAGAGTGCCCTTCAAGGTGGGATAGAGTTAAGAGCTTTAAGTAGTCTATGGCAGGTAGATAGGTTCCTAGCTACCCTGCTTTGTGGAATTGTAAAAACTGTGGTCCAGAAACATGGGCAATGCGATTAGAGAAATCCATGCTTTTAAAAGAGCAACTTGCAAATAAAAAAAGCACAGAAATATGGATAAAACAATGTAAATCATGGGTGGAAAGGCAGCAAAGAGACAAGCATCATCTCCTCTTAACCTCTGTAACAGAGATTCTCCCATCTTTCCATCACCATATTTGGCCAATAAATTAAATAAAACCTTAAATAACAGTCTAGGTGTAGAGGCATCGCTAACCCAAGACGATAAAAGTTAAAATCATGAGTATAGTAAAGTTGAAAAGATATCTATGATCCTGAAGAGAAGACTGATACTAAATAACTAATTAACAGAACTAATGAAGACCAAATACTTTAAGCTTATTATGATAACCAATGGAGGTCAACAAAACTAAATTAATGTTTTTCTCCATTTCTGTGTTCAGTTGAAAATTTTCTTCAAAAATGTCTTCTCTGATAAAGACAAATTAAATATAGTGAGAAGGAGAGTAAATCAAAAGTTTTATTACAATGCATTATATTGATTCATTGGATAACAATTTGGTGTTTGACAATATCACAAATTCTACCACAAAACAATTTCTATTTGATTCTGGAGCCAGTATTTAATATGAGTCAGTATCACATGTTGAGTTAACACACTTCTAAAGAAGGGCAAATAGAACCACTTTATAGGTTTGGATCCATCCAGTACTCTGCATCCTGGAATTTTTCTGAAGTGGTTTTCAGCAAAAATGTAAATTAGTCACACTGTTTTACTTAAAACACCAATCTAAAACCCTGACACTAAATCAGAGAGATAACTGTGACCACTATTCACTCAGAAATTGTTGAATGAAACAGTGCGAATGATTTGCAACATTTGTTGTCTGCCCTTGCTTCCTCTTCTGTCTCTATCTGACACTTCTTTATGTTTTAGCTCTAACTTCATCCTGTCTAAATCACTCTGTCTGCATCTCTCTGTCTCTGTCAATCAGTCCTCTCCTCCATGCCTTTTGCTCTCTCCTATCTGCATGAAGTCAGTGCTAATTAAAGAGAGATGCAGTCGCTCGTATATCACTGAAAGAAGCCCTTCAGATTCCAATCAGTAGAAAGCACACCAAGTTCCTTTCTCCACACTGAGACTTGTTTACCCAGATTAAATCACAGACAGATGATCTGCAAATGAGAGGTTCTTGGGTTTGTCTTGCAAATATGGGTTTAACTGTAGTAATTTAAGACAACATTCGTCCATCTTTGTAAATGAGAATCACAGACACAAAATCTGCAAAGACGTCTCAGTAACTCCAAGTGGTATTATATGTATAGTGACAAAGGAAATGCTGTTAGAGAAGGAGAGAAAAGAAGGTTAAAAGAGTTCATCTCATGTGTCTGAGATTCAATGGAACATACAAGGGAAAAGGAAAGAAAATAAGTCCGTGAATAGAAACTTTGAGATTCCATGTGTTCTTCTGAAGCCTTCCAATGCACCAGCAGTTACCACTAAAATCATAACACAGATGCAGTAGGCATTTGCGTTAGGTTCACAGCAGCTGCTGCATGATATCATCTAGTCAAGATTAAACGTGCAGCTCACCATGCGGACAGGCACATTACAACTCTTTGAGCTTTAACAACATGGAATGTAGTACACTAAAGAAGAAGCCACATTACAAGTAAAACATATATGTACAATTCCCGGTACAGTCAAAATAAACAGTATACCATGAAACTAACTGATCTATACTCATTCATTTGATTGTGTTTGTGTCCCTTACAGTTCAAGATGTCAACAATTACTCTCTTGAAAACATAAAACATATGTGATAAAAAAAGCAGCTATCCTAAGGTTCAAAACAAGTTCAAAAAGCAAGGTTAACATTCTGTGAAAGTGAGGTTTTCCATCCATCTTTTTTCTCTGCTTCCTTAACACATGTTTGCACAGAGCTGTAGCCTATACCAGCTGTTATAAGGTGAAAGGCAGGGTACACCCTTGAAGGGTTCGCAGTCAATCACAGGGTTGAGAGGGACAAGCAACCACTTTGAAATGCTAATTAACCCAACATGCCTGTTCTCTGACAGTGGGACCGTGTCAAAGTGCCTCGAGAAAACCAATGGATTAAAAGGAGAAACATGCTAACTCTATACAGAAAGATTTCAGGTGCAGTTTGAACCAAGAACTTTATTTCTGGGCACGATGTTTTCCAATTCACTAAAATGAAAAAGATACTATAAGTTACTGCATTTCTTCCTCTGTCTAAACCAGAATCACTGGTTAGACTGGAGTTCTTCCTACCTCTAACCAGTGTACAAAATGAAAGCCCTTCTGTTTGTGTTGATCAGTGTATTACTCTTACAGAATATTATTCATTTATATGTATGTTTTTTTCTGCCTGTCAACAACCTACTTTTCTCATGCCATTACCTATTATGTGTAAAACAGTCCATCTGAATAGCATCTTAGGCTCTCAAAGACAAATCCATATTTTTTGTCCACCCTTGTGAACATTAAATCAACACATAATTAGCTATCTATCCTCAAAATGACATGATTCATTAAATTACACGATTCCATTAATCTTCTATGTGGGTCATGGAGAGAGAGACAATAGGCCAAGAATGACTTTGTATACTGACAATGACAACAATTCCATAAGACAAAAATCTGTCGTAAAAACGTCTCACGGCTTCAGATTAATGTTTTTTGTCATAAGGAAGAAATTATTTGGTGATCTCTTAAGGTGTTGAATGCTGCTGCATATTATCAGAATATTACGGAAGGCAGCATGTAAACAAGGAAAAGCGAGAACAGGAAAAATGTGTGAGATGACGGAGGAGAAAATAGTCTGCACCTACCATCATTAGCTAATGGACTGCTGAGTAAGTCAGTCAGGCAGCTTAAGCTCAGATGAGGAGCCAAAGGTGCACACATCTTAGAAAGACGAGTTAAGCATATAGATTAGCCAAGAGTGCATTTTGTGTCAGCAACAATTAAGCTACTAGTCTAAAATATTACATACAGGAGCCGGATATAAAGGCCTGAGTCTCTACATAATCATTTAAGATGACTTTTGCAGGTATTTCTATGTTTTCTTTTAGAGTTGGTATACATTTGTGATATAAATGTATTTAAAAAATATCTTTTGTTAAATTCAATACATCATAAACTTAATTTCACAAAAAAAATGTAACAAGGGGAATATATGAAAATATACTTATTGGTACAGTAGGATATCAAAGTCACAAATATGTAATATGTAGAAAAGCCCTGTCACTGAATTGTTGCAGTGCGGTTCAACATTATTATGGTCCAATCAAAATCTCCATTAGACTACCGAATGGACAAAGCTGGGCAAATCTAATAAAATCCACTGTGCAATAATTGATTATAATAATTTGTAAGTGTTTTGAGGGACTTCACTACTTTACATTAGCCTGTTAAGTTGGTACAATTATCTTGTTTCAGGTGTACTTTGTAAATAAAGTTTCATCAGTAGTTCCGACTGCCGTACTGACCCCATATCATATTGTCTTGGAACTACTTAGCTATGTAAATTAGGATAAAAACAGTGCAGGATTACATACCTGATCGGGCATTGAATTCTTCAATTGTATGCTAAGCCTATGATTAAATGTAGTTAATATCCATGCTAATGATAATCCTCAACTTGTGATCAAGGACAGTAGAAGCTAAATTGCTACATGTAAGCTGCTGCAGTCTATTGAGCTGCTTTCATGGTGAATGGAAACCTTGCAATCATCCCATTGGCTCTTGTTTCCATTATCTAAAGACCAGGGCTACTATTATCATTCCTGCTTAAGACAGTAATGAGAAGGTGGGGTAAAACCAACAGGCAGATAACTCAGACCTGCATATAGACAGCTCTATGGACTTGTGTTACTATTTTCTCATATGCCCCTCATACGCCCCATGACAAACTATATAACTCAAAGAAGTTGTGAAAGAATACTTGCTTCTGTGCGTTAAGATTTATCCTGCCCATCTTTACTTAGTATACCATATAAAATTTCCCAAAAGGTCAATTGAGCCATATCATTTTTTATGGCTATGTCAATAAACAGCAGTCTGTGGCCTCTCAAGCATGGCCAACTCTAGAGGGAGAAATTTTAAAATGAATTCAACAAGTCAGCATTCAGAAGGAGAAACTTAACTAAACATTGGAGCTACCATTTGCACTTGGGCCCAATAAGAGTAGCCATTTTTACTGGAAATGTTCCAGTTTTCTCCTAATTGTGTCCACTCAACATAATCATGCTCCAGGCTCCCCCAATAATATCCATAACCACTTCCCTCTGACACACGTTCATGCTCCATGTCAATAAGAGCAGGAGAGTGTTAAAACAGAAACTATTCCAGATTCCTTACAAGGCTGAAAACTTACTGCCTGCACACAGTGAAATGTGTGTAGGCATGTGTGTTTGTGCAGTATGTGTTGCCAGTTGGTTCCAATGACCTATAGCAATATACAGCCAGGACTGTGTGGTCTGCAATTCAGTTAGAGAGAGAGAGAGAGAGAGAGAGAGAGAGTAAACCAAGCAGTAACAGTAATGCATCTGAGGACAACTTCATGAAATCTCTGGGAAAAAACAAACAAACAAATAAAATAAAAAAAATAAGGAAGACTTACTTCTTTTTTTTAAATTAATAGAAAAATGTATATTATAATAACTGTAGTTTAAGGTGTTTGTTGTTTATTCTAGGAGGGCCTATCTGTAAATCTAAAAGACTGCAGCCATGATCCAGTGGCTGTGAAAGCACTTTTTTTCAACAGGCAAATTAAATAAAATAAACACAGTGACCACAGGCTCTATGTAAACATGGAAATTATTTTGTGTGTAGTAGGTACAGTGTGTTTTTATGACCACAAGGAAGGGAATAAACAAATGTTCATGTTGTGCTCATGCATCTCGCATACGCTTTTGGATGAATTGCACAAGAGCACAAAAAGGAGTAGGAGGAACCTGCATCTGTTTCTAGGTCACCTCCTTTTCTTGCAGCTAATCTTTAGGCCCTTTTTTGCAGCTAGTTTATGTCAAATTTGTATAGCTTAGTGGAAACCCTTTCAATAACTTGTGAAGATATCTGATGGTGATGTGCAGCATCATAAATTATTATGTTTCAACACTTTGCAGGAAAATGACAACTTTCTTTCAGTTATAAATGATGTTCTGACTTTTAACTAGGGGTGGGACAATACATCGATTTACATAGATACACCGATCATATGGTCAATGAATCAACGATATCGATCCAAAATCCTTACATCGGCCAAAAATCGAAAGAGTAACAAGTTATCAAACTCACTATTATTATGAAAATATTTTCTTTTAAGCTGAATGTTAACGCCAGAGCTCAGGAATAATTCATATCAATCGGTGGATCCTAGATCGAATCGAATCAAAGTCATATCGTGATTGAATTTGAGATATTGGCAAAAGTTGAATCGCTGTATCACTGTATCAATATAATATCACATCGTGATCAAACCTGTAATTCCCAATCCTACTTTTAAGTTCAATTAATTGTTTCACAGATCATTTTTACCTTATCAGTGGAAAGAAAGATGTTCTCATTAACCCAGTGAAATTCCTCTTTGATAATTCAGGAGGTTCAACCCTGCAGCTCTGTCAGTTGAGGTGGCGAGTTCTACGATGCAAGTGTGTACATAGCGAGACAGGCATTTTCACCACTGCACCTTTCTTTCTTTCTACAATATTACAAGACATACAAGACTAAAATATAAAGGACATTGTCGGTTCAACTCAGGGTGTTGTAGGTAAACACAATCAAAACGACTTGTATTAGAAAATAGACGGCCTGGGCAGGGAAAATGTCTTGTGGACAGACATGGAAGAACATGTCAAAACCTCTGAAAGAAATATGATCAATTCAGTCACACATCTAGTCACACAGCATGCATCAATAACGGTTTTACAAATCACAATGCTGACATCTACTTGTTTCTTCAATTGGGCAGAGGGATAATGTTTGTGAAGTATTACAGTCTGATCCTTCAATCTGAAAAGCGAATTTAGGTGGGAAATTGCTCCCATTGCTCAAACTTACAAAAAAAATAGATCTGAAAAGATGACATTGAAATAATTGTGTTTGAAAGCAAAGATCCAAAGATTAGTACCCAGCTTCTGTATGCAAAGTGAAATAAACAACAGTCTTATCATAGTAGTAGTCAAATTAGCCTTTTACCACCTGAAGAATGTTTCAAGAATATGGGAATTGATCAGAATGATTAACTGTTTGTTCATGCATTGGTTTTACAAATTACACTTGAGTCAAAATTCAACAAACAATGTTAATTTTCTGAAACCTTGCCAGTTTTACAACAGCTACTAAGCCTGTAGTAATTTAAATGAGGCTGAAGTTCTTTTTGAATAAGCATTACTTTTCTCTGAATAGCTTATGCAATGCACTAACATTAATGCAGTGTAGAGGATTTTTCTTTGCAGCACTGGTGGAAAAAATAGCTCATAACCCACAAGCAACCACCAAAATCTTTCCAATCATTACACTCAACATTGCCAAGATATATGGATAAAACACAGACATTAAATAAAAGGGTTTGGAGACCGTTGCATGTGCCATTAAGGCTTTCAAATTGTTGTTTAACAAGTATTTATTACTTACCGTGGCAGTAATGATTGGTCCATGGAGCTGTGCATAGAGCAATGCCTCATTAACGTGCCCCCTGACCCCCAACAGGGCAAGCTCCAGGCTGTGGTGGCCAGCCATGGCAAGGATTAGTTGCTCCAACAAGGTGATATATCTCCTCCAAGGCTGATTCAGTTCTGAAATACTGGCCAGGCAACCTCCCATTACATTCTTGCAGTAACCCATGCAAGGCTTGATCAACGTGAAGCCACTGCAGTGGGAGCAGAACACCATCTTCACTAGGCTTTTCACACACTCTTTGCTCAGGTTAGCATGTTCTGTGGCATTCATGACCTCCAGACCTTCCTCCAAGGCTAGACCCAGTTGTCGGCCGGCCCCCAAAGCCCCGGCCAGGTCCTGAGCCATGATGGCAGGATGATGTCCGAAAGGCTTAACATCCTGCCTGATCATACGGAGGCAGTCCCACATTTCACTGCCTCCTGTCACATTGTCTTCAATGCCTGGATTGATGAGTTGTGTGTAGACAAGTGGGAAGATGTTGTTATAAAACTGGTGAACTGTTGCCTCAACAGAAACATTGGCACCACGAAGGTAGAAGGAAAGAGAGGAGAAGAGTTGGTTCACATGGGGCAAGGCGCTGTGGGACAGGGATGTGTAGGTTCCTTCCAACAGAGAGCTCAGGTGGCCTTGAGAGAAGGACAGAAGGGACTGGAACGTACCTACAATGAGAGCAAAATGAGAAACAGGAATGAGAAAGGGAGATGACAATTACAATCTTCAATTTTAACCATCAATAAACCAGAATTATGGAACTGAAATACTTGCCTTGAAATACCATACACAACTGTCTCTGTCTAAAATAGGAATGTGCATGAAGTTATCACTGCAGTAAGCAGGAGACTGCCTCTGCTTTTCTTCATACCAAGACAAATCCAGTTTTTACTGATAAATCCAGTTTTTACTGATAAATCCAGTTGTGATTTTCTGTCACAAATGTTAATGCTAATTTTTCAGATTAGACAATTTGCTTTAACCCTGTTGTGTTTCCATCAACTTTCTCGATCATTTTAAAGGAGTTACAATTAAAAGTGTCCATGAACCGGCTGAATAACACAACGAAATGTACTGTAACTGAGTACACAGATTGACTGATAGGGTTCATTTTGGTTCTCATAGTTACGCTGTAGTTTTTGGCCTATTCCCCCATTTCACTGCTCATTGGTATGATTTATTATTCTATGTCAATACTGCAAAAATATGCAAAAAATATGGGGGAAATTATAACTTAAGGTAACCAAATGTGAATCCTGCAAATCTCTATTCAGGTCATCATCTTCATGATCAAACCAGCATATGCTTCCATGTCACTACAAGTGTCACTACTGATCCATTTAGTCTTAATATTGGTCTCTGTTCTACTTCCCAGCTTCTCCTCTATGTATATTATTGTCATACACATGTGTGAGTTTATATGGGTACTGGATCCAAAAATGTCCTCTGGGGTGTGATGTAAGCTTTAAAGCATGACAGGACATGAAGAAGCAGTAGCAACTGTACAGAAACTGAGACCTGAGAAAGATGGTGCCAGGACACAGCAGCCCCAGCAGAACCACAACCACAAACACACACATGCGCATGCACGCACACCCACTTAAATGAGGAAAGAACTCTGGATTACAGATCGCCTTGTGTTACACATTTTCATTCATGCATGACAGATTTTTTAGAATCACATTGTGGTTCTACTTGTGCAAAGAAATTGTTCGCAAACGAGCTTATGTGTTCGTGTGTGTGTGCATGTGATTCTGTGTGTCCGGCCTTTCCCAGCTCACAGAGGAATAACAACAGTCATGTCCTCTTGAACAGCTGCATTAATATGAACACTGTCTGACACACACGGGGACTCCCCATTTGCCAGTAAAAGGCACATCTTATTAGTAACGCCCAGAAAACACCATTTAAGACCTGCTCCATGAACATTTGAAGTTGTTTTTTGCAAGATGGGTTTTGAGCAGTGGGACAGTAATAAAGCCGGGAGACATTGGTGACAACAGCTGTTAGAAATTAGACATTATTGTTAAAAAAAGGCGACAAATTACAAATTGACTTAAAGCTTTCAGGAAGACTTCCGGAGAGGCGGAGATGCCACGGTGTAACAAAGAAAGAAAAGTAACATACGGTGACAAATGCAAAACAAAAGAGATTGCCACAAAAAAAGAACATAAGTTTTTGTTTCAATTAAGTTTTCTAATCACCATGATGTATGGTCTGCCAGCATGACGGCCAGTCTAAGATGCAAAGCTCAGTCCTCACAAGACATTTATATTGCAAGATGTAACCACAAGCTTCAGATACACAGCATTACATAATGTTATTATAAAATTGTCATGCTCAGAAAAACCATGGTTTAATCTTTCTGTGTGAGGTGCTGTCTAGTTCAGATTTCATTTGCATTGCTGTGATTTTGAAAAATGCTCTTATACAGTACTTTGAACACTATTTATGATCTCTGAAACCTGAATACATTCCATACTGGTTGAAAAAGCGTACTCTTAATGGCCAAAAAAGTGACATAAAGAAAAAAGAAAGTGGAAAAAAGGAAAAAGACAGCTGGAGACTGCCAGGAAAAATGGAATAAAAAGAAGCGACTGAGCTATTAAACAAGGAAAAGCAACTACTGTACAAGTCGACTCCACCTTGTGAACATGCTGACATCTGGATTCATTTGGCCCCTGGGCCCAGAGCACTTCCCTATCTCTCCATGGCTGTTACTTCAAAGATGTACTTCTATGCTTAAGAAGGACATGTTGTTACTTTAAAATTTCTCCCTAAACAGTGTGGAAACGTACAAAAAAACTAACTTCTAATGATAATTTCTGTTCCCTGCAGCGGATTGAGAAGGTGCAGGACCTCAACAGTGTGTGTCCTGACTGCGTACACAAGCTGGAAGCATCACCACAGTTGACCCTAAGCTCATTGAAGGCTCTTGGTCAAGCCAAGACATGGAGAAAACTGTGATACACCTCATTCTTCTCCTGCTGGGAACAGAAGTTAGAATAATAACCTATTGTTCCCTTCTGGTACATAAACTACATCTCACATAGCAGCCCTGAAACCCAAAGGCAGGTCACTATGCACGCTCCCAGGTCTGTCAATGATTACTCAAAATTTAACCATTAGCTCCAAACTAGGAAAACAAACATTAACACACATTTCCATCAGCAGTTCAAATTTAAAACTGAAAGTAGGTACTGTAAGAACATCTGACTGTAATGAACTAATGTTCTGAATGATCCAGCAGAGGGCACTGAAGATAAAATTCCCTTCAGCTTGACCTACTCTATGCTCTCTGATGCATTCCAGTTTCTAAACATGCTAAATAAGGTGCATTTATCCATAGTGAGTCACAATCTTATACCAGTGAACTGGATAGTCTTCAGTTAGAATGAAGGCCACACATTTGATTGCCAGTAACCAGAGCATAAAAGAGTGCAGATTTGTATAGGAGTAGTTTCAAAACAGACTTTGTGGGATCAAATTATTAACAGCCTAAAGAACTAACAGCAAATCCCTTGAGAGAACATTGGATTTAACTTTTTAACCAACTCTCTTTCCAAAACAAAACCAGGGGCAAAATCGTCCTGCTTGATTCATAAGAGAACTGGATCTGGGCATCCAGATCCACTTTCCTTGTGAATTTCTACATAAATGTTGTCCTTGTTATTCAAAAACAAATCATACTTCTTTTGTTAGCTGCAGATGGAGAAGTATGTATTTCCAGTCTAAACCCCCTCAACATTGGGTTAAACTTTATCAAAGCAAACCAGCAACTAGCAAACATAAGATATAGGTCTGTTTCACAGCTACGTATGAGCCGAAGTGTCTCCAGATTAATTTAAAAGTTATTGCATCATCTATGTTCTCTCCCATCCAGATAGCTCTGGCTTCTCATTATCTGATAAATGAAGTGCCGTGTTCTGGGTTTGTCTATACTTTCTGCATTGGGAAACGAGGAAAAAAAGGAAAAGGGATTTTAAAAAACTCTCTAACTACCATTGCATGAGAGTTAGTTTGGCTTGATTGTTCTGTCTGACCACTCTACCTAAATCTGGATTCAGCCATATTCAATCCAGACACTCACTTGTGGGTGGATATCATTACTACGTTATTGTTTCCCGTCTGTATTCCACTTGGGAGCAGAAATGTGGTTGGACTGTGGCTACTATGCATGAGGCAATTATCTTTAATTTGAACGGAAGTCCTAAAACTCTGAAAATCAAAACACATAATTTTCGAGCAAACTGTGCAGGAATACATTAACAGGCTTGCTTTGCTTTATTCCTGAAAAGCAAGTCTGATATGTTCTCTGTTATAATAAAGAAGGTACTAAATGGAAAAAATGCAACTGTGACAATGCAGAGGAGGCTTTTGTCCTGCACTCGCTTGGACTGAGTATGTATGTATCACTCTGGAATGGGATATTAAACCGTGTCTTTCCAACAGTGCTATGCCAAACTTGCTCTGTGGGATCACAGAGTTTAAATTATAAGAACCCAATTTCATTTTACGTTCTGCATAGCAACCCAGTGTATAACTGGCATGAATACAGTTTAAGTGTCACCATGGAGAGGCTGCCATAATCACTGAGTCAGAATAGGCACAGTGGCAACGCTATGGTTTCATAACTATAGTTTTCAATGCTTTTGCTACACAGTGGTATTTGATTTTGTCAGCCAAGAACACACAGGGGGGAAAAGCTTTTATCCCTCTGTGTTTTCAGTAAGTGCTAAAGAGTATGAAATTAAAGTTGTTTCCCAAAACTAAGAACACTTTTGGACTGGGACAACAGGCTAAATCGACTACATTCAGACGACGGTCATATAATTTAAATGAGTACAAAAGTTATTTCCTCTAGAGATGTATAATTTTTTTTGTAAGATAAGTAGTTTGTGAGTGTGTAAATCAAGTAAATCATTCAAAAGTTTTCCATTTTGCTGCAACCATATCATTTGCAGAGTCTGCCATATTGCAACCATGAACTTATCTGATCACTGGAGTCTAGGAAAGCAGGGCAACATAAAAAATGCTATTTGTTAAGTATTTGTGAAAACTTAAAGAAGGACGTTTGACCTCAGATACGTTGCCCGTTTTGCGATTGATGCACACATATTTAACGAGTTTTCTGTGTACCTGCGTAACTTAAATTTAACTTGTTTTTATGATCATACCAAATGCAAGATGTTGATGAAATGTAAAAATGAAGCAGCACCATCTGGATCTGCAAAATTCAGCCAGCACAGATGTGCCAAAAACAATTCCAGGCTGGCCTAATAAAGAGATTCATGCCTGAATGATGTAATGGACCGGAGACCAGGCCACAGTGCACCAGAACTGTGGATCTTGTGGATAGGTCTCCCAATTTGATTAGATTACGATTATCTTGTCAAAGATTTAATTTGATTCCACAATGTATCTCAATGCATCATGATATGTACCATCATCAATTTTCTCCATTACTGCATATTGCTATTTTTGCATCCATGATTGCAAGCAGTCAGACAATTATGAACTCCATTTTAAATTATAGTTATTCCAGAGAGTAATCTGAATGTTCTGTACATGACAAACATAAAAATGTAAACAAGGACATTTTTATTTTCAACTTATTAAAATGAATTACGTTCCACATCCGCATCACAATCAATGCATCATAGAAGCACTTAAATAACTCCCCTACCATGCACTGCCTATGGCTTTGTATCAGTTATGGAATGTTACAGCCCCACAATCCCTCTACAATATCAAACAGGTATACTGCAGAAAGTACGCGTGTGTGGCCAGGAACACTGCAAATCATGAGCCAGTTATATAAGTGAGAATGTTTATGTACTTTATACCAGCAAGCATGCCTTTACTCAAGTACGTATATGTGACCATGTAATCAAGGGCGTGCTGGCCTGCATGGGCTTGGACATGCAGTAATATTGTGATAATGAGATAGGAGACACTGTTCTCATGCCATAGAGCTGTGGGCCATTTCTATCTTGGCAATCAGTCCTGAATGAACCTGGCCAACCGTCATCTCAGGCAAACCATTTTAATCCTTCTCCAGGCTTGGGTTTCAAACAGGTCACCACACAGATATGTGACATAGTGACATAGTGTGTAGATTACATATCCTTGTTTTAATTAGCAGAAAGACTGTATATATAGGGCCATCTTCTCCCATGCAGCACTGGGTCATCTTAAGTTTCAGGGAGAGTTGCAATGTCACACAATCTCCCAGTTTAATGGTAATAAACTATTATTAAATCCCTGAATCAATCTGTTGATTCATCATACTTATGTTACTCTTGAGCATAGCATGAGCGAATCTAAAGCAGGAACATGACTCATCTGTCAGACGACACACTCAGAGAGGCTGTTCACACAGGTCTCAACTACAAGAAATAGGACGACGTACTCCTGCCAAAAACAAAGGCAAGGTTAAAATCCACATGTACATTCATGAATGGGTGTGTATGCCAACTCTGGTCCAAACGTCCATGTCTTGTACATTTAGTAAACGAGCAGGTGGGATAGTGAGCTTGAGTTAAAGGACAAGGTGAGGTGAATTCAAGGAGGACTAACCAAAATGTATCCGCCAGCATTTAAAAAAGCATGAACACAACTCTAATGCATAAAGCAATTACATATAAATCAGTGGTGTTCAAAGCACAGTATCATATAATGGGGCAGAAAGAGGGAGTGGAGTGGAGGGGTTAGGAGGAATGGGGTGCATATCTTTGACCTATAGCCAAAGAAGAGAAACATGATCGAAGTCAGGGAAAAGAGCAGATCAGAGAACATCAGGGACAGAGGAGGAAGAGCACACGGCAATGGCTGAGAGGCTAAGGGAGGCCTCGGGGGAGGAGGTTGTTAAAATGGCTAATACCATAAAGGGAAAGTGTAGAGGGGCAGCCGGGGCGCAAACTGTTGAAAGGCTGATGGACAGCACCTCTGGTGCTAGGCATTAAGGAGGGCAAAGGTCAACAGCGACCCCCCATTTCTTTTTTATTGGTATATAAAGTGCACAGCAAGCTGAGCACACCCCTGTACATATATCACTAAATTGTCAAATCATTTCCATTCAAGTAATGAAAACTTCAAATTACTTTTTTTTATAACAGTTTATCTTTATGCCTCTACAAATACACATTTCAGTGTGTAATCTTGCAACAAGAATGACTTCACTGCTAGCTACATAAGCAAGCCTGTGTACATGTGATCGCTGAAACAGAGTTTGACTGGGTGAACAAAGGGGAGGAAAAAAAAGGAAAACCACAACTTTTTTACGTTAGACAACTAACACAGTATTTTCCGGTGTGGGAGTGAATGAGTGTGCAAAAGATCAGACTGTAACCTTATGAAGATGGGAGAGGGTACAAGAGCCTCCACTGGCTACTGAGCATGCTGTCAACAATAAAACCATTGCAGCAGCAGTTGTCGCCTTAAGACCAGCATGTGTGCATAAGGTG
>JBBBVT010000008.1:12345346-12358804 GCA_037177035.1 Craterocephalus eyresii
ATTAGCACTGCATTGGATGTCTTTGCTGCAGAAATTCTTCATTGCCCCCCATACGGGGGGCAACGGGGCTTAAGAGGCTAGAGGATCAGTGAATAAAATCTTCCACGGGGACTCTTTAATCGTTTACAAGGAGCCAAACAGGGAAGAAGGAAGGAAAAGAAGAAGAAGAATAAGAAAGGCCATCACAGAGAATAATTAGGAAATTGAGTTGACTTGAATGTGGGAGTGATGAAATGAGTCGGTGGTGAGAGATGGAAGAAAGACAGCCAACCACAACCCACGTCAGATTTAAGTAAAAGTGTGAGTCATAATACAGAGACTTGCACACCACAATCTCCATTCACTTAAGCATTAAGTTATGTACTGAACACTCACTCATATCCGACTTAGGAACTGAATGAAAATGAGTCTCCCTCACAAGCTCACAAATGTTGCCAACCTGAAAGCTCCATTTCTCTAATAATCTGTCTTTGCTTCACAACCTTACTTTGTAACAGTCAAATCCAGGGTTATCAACTGCTTTTAATACACTTAAGAAGATATAAAATATCAAAATTCCTTGGAAACTTTGTTGCTTATCAGGCATTGTCTGATTGAATTTGAATGGCAGCTGCAATACAAAGACTTGCATGTAAATCTCACACATACTGTACATAGACTACAACGGAGAGCCAGATATTGTGTGGATTTCCTGATCAGTCAGTGAAGCATGGGTGCATCAAAGTCAGACAGGACAGAATAAAAATCCAGACGGAACCAGTCAGAGGCAATAAAAAAAGAAATCCCAGCCAGGCAATGTTCAAGACCAGCCAAATTGTCCCGGACAGGGAGCAAACTCTAGGAAACATGACTTTGTGTGATGACCAGAAAACTTACTGGACAGAAAGATGTTTTTGTTTTTTCATGGCAACGATGCAAACAAAGCTAAACTCACCAGAGTGCTGCCAAAAGTTAGATGAAAGGAAATGTCAGGGATGTACTTGTGAAGCAATTTAAGAACATCTTTTTGGTTTGGAGAAGATGGATTCAGTGAGAAAGAAAGGAGGAATTTGGCTCAGTGTTGCATTATAGGAATATGTCAAATCAGGACAGTGGAACCTGGCAGCTGGCTAATCTACACAGACATGCTATTTGTTTAAGAAAAAAATATGAAATTCATAGAGAAGCTAAGTAAAAGTGGGGCTGATGAATAAAAATCAGGTGAAGATGATGAAAAGAAAGGTCTTTACAGTTTCATTCTGTAGAGTGCGTTGTTGGCAGCTGGATTATCTTCGCGACATGATGGTTCCCTGCGGTGCACGTGACAATCAGCTAGCAAGGTGCTAGCATGGTGCCTTCAGGAATCCAGAATGCTCGTGTTAAGCTACCAGTGCTGACACCACAGACAGATACACAAACGCAGGAAGGGGGGAAGACAGTGGTTACAGAGCAGCTGCACTTCTTGAGTCTGAGAGGCAAATACTTGCTCACGACCACAATACACACACTGATTCAGTCGAACCATATTTAAACACACCTGTGCATACTTTCACTGAACCTCTGCATGGACCACAGGCACCACCTTCGTCTATTTTCTCTGTTCTCACTTTCTAGATCCTGCGCTCTACTACCACACACTCTCACACACTCATACAGAAGTGAGAGGTGCAGATGAAAAGCGGAGGCAATTAGGGAAGTTTCAAGTGTGACTTTACAACTTTAATAGGCTTTGAGCTTCTCCTCCTCCCCTCCCTTCTTTCCTTTGTTCTTTCCATCTTGTTTCCCAGAGTCTGAATTCTCCAAAATTCAGGGAAATGGGATCCTGCCCCTTGTGTGTCATGTCAACTCATGAGACTACAAATGGCGTAGTTACAACACAAACATGCTTAGGATACACACAGATATGTGTTATATTATGCTCCACCATTAAGTCCACAAACACTTTTCTACTCCACCCTTCATGATTAAATGAGGCATGTAGGGATAGATTCCGGATATCCTCCCTAATTTGAGAATGAGCTCATGGTGCCGTGCAATGTCATCCTGTGTCCAAGCATCAGCCTCTAGAGCAATAACCCTATCGGTTAAAACATCTGCAGGAAAAAGATATAGACAGACATGAAGTGGGAGAACAAAAATGATGATGTGAGAAAGGGTGGAATTTTTTTTTTTTTGTCTCAGACAAAATGAGTGAGACAACTTCCAGACAATGTAGATTGCAATTGAGATAGAGGTCCTGTATCTGATAACAGAATGACGATAGGATGCAACAGTAAAAGTATTCAATATTTCTTTTACACATATACAGACAGGTTTCGCAAAAACATGTGCAGACATAGAATAAAAGCCACTATGCAGTAATCACCACAGTTTAATGAGACAAATGTCTTTAATAAGACTGTTCTGTGTGGGCCACCCAGGGAGATTCTGACAGAAAATTTAACGCATGTTTTCATGAAACAATTTGGTTTTAGGCGAGATATTCTTGTCTGTCTACCAACTCATTAATCCCTTTTAGACATGCACCACATTCTGTAGCTCTGACTGCAACTGAACATGTTTTCTTCACATCTGAAGCAGCAAGCTCACTAGGTCAGATCTACTAAGACTTTCATATCACTTTTTAAACATAAAAAAATTATTAGACTTACGTATATGGGACTTTTACAGGTACCAAAAGCGCTTCACAGTGAATTTATTATTTATTTCAACTTGGTGGTGGTAAGCTAGACACGAGGAGGGCAAAGTGTCTTGTCCAAGGACATAATGACAAATTGATAGGGGGATCAGGATTAGAACTGCAATGGGTTTTTTCAGGGCCTAAACTAAATTCTAATAAGCCTAGAAATATGAATGAACTTGGATGAAATTGACATTACATAGTCTTCTCCTTAAACTTTATACTCTATGTATGCGCCCTGTGTACTTCTGGGTATTTAAAACTGGAATTTTCTTATTTTGGCTTATCACCACAAACATAGTGGATGTTTTAAAGGATATGCTGAATGTTCTTTATCACATTTAATTTTTCTCCCATTATTACAACTAGAGATGAACTTATCCAGTTTTTTTCAACCTAATCTCACACTGATCCCTTAGCTGAGCATATCTGCCGATACCGATCTGATACTACTGTTGAATCAATGAACTGTACAGTAGTATATGTTGTTTGTTATTTACATTTTGCCTTGTTAATAAAAAGGTAACAAATTAACACAGATAATAAATGTGCTTAGTATAATTATTTATTATTTATTATACATTATTCCAGGAAAAGATTAAAAGAAAAACAGTTAGAACAAGACATAAAACAAAAGTCAATATAAGTCTTTTATTGGCTTGAGAGAGCTAACAGTTCAGGTAAAATGCAAGATGTATGCTAAACTATCTGTCGTTAGGGAAAATTGCTAAAGTTGTGTAATACTTCTCTAAGTCATTTTTACACATCATATTAAGGAATGAACACAAAATTGTGACAGGAATTTTCTTCACACCACATATCTGCACTTCACAACAGAAGATTATCCGCTGTTAATGCAATCTCACATCTGGAAGTAATCAGAGTGATGCCTGGTTAACCCCTCAGGACATAATGGAAAAAGTTATGGTATGTTTATGTTATGTTTGTACATCTTAAATTGGCTGATGAGAACATCTTCTTATATTTCATGATTGTATTGTTGCCTTGTGTTTCAGTACCAAATATACCAGTAAACCAATAAAAACCAAATTAAGAGGTAGAAGTCTCAACTCTTCACAGCATACATTCATTTGTTGCAAATATTCCTGGCAAATCTCCCCAAAAAAGGGAACAATGAGGACATTTGCATTCCGTATTAGAAAGGCTGCATGCCTTTCTAATACAGTACATGCCTGGAAAATTTCAAGGCTGTAACACACATGTGAAAACCACATCATTCGGAGAGGGTGCTCATCTTTACATGGCTCCTCTCTTTCCTTGCTTTCTTTCCCTCTTAATCTTTACGTCAGTCTTGTTCAAATGAACTCCTGTCCCTCTAAGGGCTTATAAAGTTTTAGAAGAATGTCAGATCTTGGGAGGACAACTTGTCCCCTAAAGTGGTCATGATGACGAGTGAGGGTGCAAAAACTGTGCATGCTCATAAGTCTTTGGTGCATACGTATGCATGCATGCACACGCACACACAGTTATGGCATGGCTGATGTCATGGCATTTATCTGTGGGGCAGGATTCCTAGCGACCCTAGTGATCAAAAGTGTCAGCAGTTTCTTGTAATCTGCCTTCAAGCAGTTTGATTTCAGACTATGAAACTTGTCCATCATACCCACCTGCTAACTCCCCCATACTGACCTGCATCTGGAGAAATATGCCAGTGAGAATCTGCTTTGCAATGGAGTCAAACACTACATTTAAAAGGTTTGCTAGAAACTGATTCAAGTTAAAACCAGAAGCCTCTGTAACCACTGAACATCAAATATGCACGACCTACGATGTTTTAGATTCCCATTTTATGTGTGCTCACTTGGATCTGGATTGGGTCCAGTGAGGACATGTCTTGGATTACTCAGACATGATCAGCATTGATCACGACAGAAGTACTTTAAGCCCAGCTTGTGGCAATTTTGTCCTGTTCAGAAAGGCTCAGAGAGCAGAAGTCAGACTTAACTTGCATAGCCCAGATGATAGAATTGCTGGATGTCTTTTGAGGAAGACAGCTTATGTGCTGGACACAAAGGACAAGACTACAAATGATTCAATACAAAAGATTTTTTTCGGTAACTTGTTGTAAATCAGTATAACTTCCAAAAAATGTTTTCACAAATTCAAACTTAGATAACAGATTTAAATTGTATTTAAGTTATAAAAAATAGTCATTTCTATGATTTTAAAGCTCTAAATGGTACAACTCCAAAATCAATTGTTGAATTCCTCTGCCCATATACTAGCCTTAGATGTCTGAGATCTACAAATCAACTGTGTCCATCTGTTCCTGCATCTAGTAGAGTGAGAGAGGAGATTATGCCTTCCCTAATGCAACAGTGTAAATGTCATGCTAGTAACAATAAAGCCATATGGGATCTAATTTGGGAATCTATTGATGCTTACACAGGCTACATAGCTTACCAGACTGAGGAGTTACTCTTTTTCTGAGTCGATCACAAGTGGGGAAACCCTGTGGAGGATGACTCTGTGTCTACATCAGTGAGTATTGATATTATGAACTCCACTCTGGTAAGTAGTCAGAGTAGTTCCCAAACATTTACCACTTACCACTAGAGTTTCCAGTTACGGTTCGACACAAGAAGCCCACAAAGAAGAGCATCACTGTGTGACCCAGTACAGCTTCAGAATGTTTTAAATGAACCAACCGGCAGATTTTCTAAGAGGCAGCCACCAACGAGAGAAAAGCTTAACTGGAGCAAAATCCATCTGGCCTTCACTAGCACCAGATCTCAGGCACACCTACCACAACCCCTGGTGCAAAGGTGAGGTGAGGTGTCTCCTGAAGGCACAGTATACAGCCTTCAGGTCTGGATACACATCCACACTGAGAGCAGCGAGGAGGAATCTGAAGGCTGGAATTAAAAGAGCAAAGGCAGAGTACGCTCTGA
Organism: Craterocephalus eyresii; assembly: GCA_037177035.1. NCBI lineage: Eukaryota > Metazoa > Chordata > Actinopteri > Atheriniformes > Atherinidae > Craterocephalus > Craterocephalus eyresii. The sequence goes on from JBBBVT010000008.1 coordinate 12,350,918, forward strand.
AAATTCAGAGTTATTTTTTAACTAATAACCCCCGAAACATGTGAAAGGCCATAAAAACCATGATAAACTACAGCAAGAGAGATGTTAAATGCCCCTGGGATCCATCTCTCCCAGATGCCCTAAGTACATTCTATACCAACTTTTAAGCTTCCAACTCCTTTCCCTTCTCCCGGTTCACTGTTCCAGCAGGTGAGCTGGTCCTCAAAGTGTCTATAAAAATCGTGCATCTACCCCTGGAAAGAAGCAGGCCAGGACAATATCCCAGGTGGGTTTTTGAAGGACTGTGCTCATCCATTCACAAAAGTTTGGTCGGATATTCTTAACATCTAACTCTCCCAGGTTGTGGTTCCGGTGTGTCTTAAAACTTCCTCCATCATCCCCGTGCCCATAAGTGCATCAGCAAAAGGTATGAATGAATGAATGGCCCTGTGGCTCTTACCCCAATTGTCATAAAATGCTTTGAGTGTCCAGTCATGGATCACATACTGTGAGAAAGAACATTGACATAAATGTTGTCAGGGTCAGGGTGAGTTTGCACTTCTGAGGGAAAATAATCACTGCATGTTAGTGGGGAAGGAGCAGCTGGTTGTGAATTTTAAAAGGAGCCACACCCTCTCCGCCCCTGTTCATCAATGGAATTACCATGGAAATGGTCCATAGCGTTACATAGCTTGGAGTTTACATTTCCAGGGACCTTGAGTGGACCATAAACACCTCCAACACCTTAAAGAAGGCCTTCCAACTTCTTTATTTCCTCCATAAGCAGACGCAGGACGGCCGAACCTCTGTGCTGGCATCTTTCTACAGGTGTGTGGTGGAGAGTACAATCCACCTCTCCATCACCATCTGGTATGGGACCTGCTCCACCATCCACAGCACATTTATTCCCTTCTTGTTTTCTTCTTCTTTCTTTTTTTGTTTCTTACTCAGTCTACTGCGCTAAGTGATGGCTGTGCAAAGACCCTGACAATGTGCCAAAATACACTTGTAAGCGATGCAGGAGATGGACAAACCTGTCAGATCGTTTGCATATGTTGTCAATGTTCAGCATAAATGGGCCTTTTAACAAGTTGATAAATTAGGGCCAGGACCAGCTTCTTACCAGAGGCTGTCAGATTGGTGAACTCCATGCCAGTTGCTGTCATGCTGCTACCAGCAAACACTGCCGCTTTTACTTGTTCCATTCGGTTGGTGTGGAGTGGGTACAGAGTTGGGAAAATAACATAAAAAGACTCAAGTGGTGCTACTGGTTCCAGTATCCGGTGTGACCACAAAGGGAAAGTTCAGTTTTCACAGCAAAATCATATCAACTTTGTTAAGTTGTCTGGTCAAGGGAAAGACCCAAATCCCCACAATAATTGGGTCTGCAGCTGTCTTCTTTGACGAGTTTGATTATGCATGAGCCAGCATCCACTTTAAAGCAAGTCTGTGCATATCAGGCTGAAGATTTAAGTCAGATTTTGTTTCAGTTTAATTCCTGCAAATAACTTTTTCATGTTTTAGTTATTATTGCGCAATATTGCAAACTGCAGTTTTAATATTTGCCAGTTTAGGCAGAACGGATGTAATGTTGATGATCACTCAGCAACGTTGCTGAATGTTGCTGAATCTTTGCAGAAAAAAGTATACATATATATTCATGTTATGTTGCCATAAATGGAAACAAAGTCAATGCCCCCTCATATTTTCTCCTCTGTCTTTACCGTACAAACAGAAAACATGTCTGTTTATTTTAAATACATTTTTATATGTTTCTAAAATCTAAAGGTAATTGAGTGGCTTGTATGTCTCATTTAAATCGCAAGAGAAAATAAAATAACATACTGTAAACAGATGGATTTTTTATGATGTTGTTGTTGGATATACTTGATTTGCATCCGATTTACATTCCTGTTGGCAGAGCATTTATCTTAAATAGTGCATGATCATATTCATGTGATCATGGGAAGTCAAAAACACCATCAGGTTTAGGATTTGATCAATTGTACATTCTTAGTCATATGACTAGCAAAGAGTTGTGGTGGTCACTAACTGTAAACAAAGGAAAGAACTGGTTCATGCCATCAGTTGTGGGTAATATACTCTATATATCATACATTTACAAACACTTTCTCTCCTTCTCCTCTATCTCTTGCATAAAAGCCAAATCAGACATTCAGTTGCAATGTCCAAGGCTGGGAAGATACAAAAAATACATGAAAGCAAATAGAATTGAAAAAACAACAAAAAAACAAAGACTGGCCTTGCCTGCAGCCTTGGGTAGTGGGAGGGTAAAAGGGGGACCACAATATTTGGAAAATTACCCAAGATTAATAATACTATTTTTAATAATGCTTTTTTTTTCAGCAAACAAAATAAAAAATTGCTTAATAACAATTCCAGAAGTCTTGATAAAAATGCATAAGTCATCCTTGCTTATGGAATCAAACTCATGAAACTCCCAAATGTGACACAGCAGAGTAAGACCTTCATAAACCTTCCAAAATAAAGATGCACCAACAAAAATCCAAAGACTCCCTCCAATGTGTAAATACCAGTGAAGCCAAAATCTCATTACTTCATTGCGTATATAAGCCCTTTGCTACTTCACGTTCTTCTCAAGGCACTCAGACAGCACAGAGACTGTCCTTAGGAGGCCTTGAAAAGAGATGGCTGCTGACATAATTGTTTTCAGCACCATCACACTCCAGTTTCTATTATTATTCCATTGTGATTTTCCATTTAGCCTCTTCTGAATATGTGAAACACTTGATCATCAGCGTCCAGACAGACTCAGACATGAGGTAAGATTGGAATGGTCTTAATAAAGATGAAAAGGAGAAATACCCAAAACGCTTTTCAAATACTTTGGCCCTTACGTTACGTGCTTGTGAATCAACTGTTAAGCTTTATCAACATTTAAACATAGAACTAATTTGGGCATAGGGACTGTCCTGTGTGTGCGACACTAAAATCCTGTCCACATGACATCTACAAGTTAGAAACAACAGTAACACTACCCATGCCATTTACTGTATGTCTAAAAATCAGATCTCTATGCTCACTGACCAATTTGTTACTTTCTTTTTTTGCCCACTATCCCATCTAGATAGAGTGAATAGGAAAGATTTTCACATTTTTGTCTTGTTAATAATGACAACTGTGAGCATTAAAATCGAAACAATACTCTATATTCTATAACTGTCACCAGTTGTCACAGAAAACTTGATATGATCATCCACTGAATCACACCCTGTCAGCTCTGTGTCTCTGTAAAGTGCCATCCAACCTTTACTCTACCCCGTAGTGCAAGAACTTACTCTGGAAGGCATTTAAATGGTGGGAGATTAGGTGTTCAAGCTCAGAGCTGTAGGCATCAATGTTGTGCAGGGTTTCTCGTTTTGCGGCATTCTGGTAGCTCTCCTCCATCTTGCGGTTGCAGCAGGATGGACCCGAGTGCTTACAAATCAGCAGATCGACATCTAGAAAAGGCAAGCAGAAATGGACAAGGAATAATTCTCTCCTTTTTTTATGTCATTAACATAACCAGAAGTCCAGGAGATCTGAGCTTTGCATTAGAAGCAAACTTGCAGATACCCTGTGGGGAATTATCCCAGAGTTTAGGCATCTTCAAGTGAAAAAAGATTAATTTCTTTCTTCATTTTGTATATGGGTGTTATCTAACTTGAGTTTTTTGTTAAAATAAAAAAAATACATATATACATATACTGTAACCCAAACTTTATATAGAACTGGAAAGTATGATTCTACATTGTCAAATTATGTGTGCGTGTATGCTTAGTACCATGAGTAGGCACAAATATAGCCGAGCCATAACTCCAGTAAGAGACAGAAAGGGGTACCATGGCAGGCTGAGAAAGTAGACCAAGAATTCATCCACGCTTTCTGCTATAAATATTGTTTCTTCTAAATATACACCTTTGCCTCAATGTGATGCAGTTGCACATGCTAGGTGCATGTGTTTGCACATGAATGGAGGCTTTGTTGGACATAAAAGACATTCAAAATCCATACAGTCACTGTGTTTTTTCCAAAGCAAACCTTTACATGCAGTCACACCCATAAACATCCAGGCACTGTAATTCAACCACTGCTGCTACTTGACTGAGTACCTGTAATGATGCTGTTCATTCCAAACAAAAAAGAAAAAATTAATAAACAAGGAGATCCGACAAGCAGTAATATCAGTTTCAACTAAGTTGTGCACTAAAGTAGCATCTGCTTTGTTTCACTGTAGAAATGCTTGCCTTGCCTCTGACACTATTTATTGCTGACATGGACAACTAAAATGATCATTTTCTCATGTTTATTTACAAAGTCATTTCGATTATGCACAAGAGTGTTGATAACTCATTTTACAGGGGGAAGGGCTTGACGGGGGTGGCAGGAGGCAGGTGTTGTAACCAGAGCTTAAAGCATGGCATTAGGACAGACCACAAGACCAGTGCCTCAATGTCCAAATCCCTCCATGAAACACAATAGGGTTGCATTTCTGAATCTCTCTTCCCCTCTCTGCTCTCCTCCCCATTTGCCGGGCATATCCTTGTGAGGCCTGGGTGTCTCTTAATTACTCAGTGAGGCTCCATTTGTTCCCATCCCAGAGCCAGATGAATGAAGTCATAACTGGCTGTCCTGCAGCTTCCAGTTCATTATCTCCATCTCTGTAGCAGTTCATTCTGTTTTATCATTTCACTGTTGCTGCAAACTCTTCAGCCTATCAATCTGTTTACCAGCTCCATGCACCATCCCTACAAAAGGGGTACAGAGCCTCGAATTAAATGTGGACAATGTACAAATGACAAAAAATAACAAAAATAACAAAGAAATAATTCAATGTATACAGTTCATAATTAGACTTAATTCAAGGCACATTGATTGTATGTTCAAATTAATTGTCAAGTGTGTCATGACTGATACTCTGATACAGCAGAAACAGATTATTTTTATTGCATCACTATGAAAACAGCAGTTCAGATAAGGACTGAACTAAGAAAAAAAGAAAGCAACCCATCACAAATGTGTATGACAAAAATAGCACAGTGTGACCTTTATTTAAGACTTTTATTCAAGGTCACAAGTTGTGTCACCCCCCAGTGCATATGAATATGCATTTCCCCTTATGGGAAGCTGATGAAAGACAGAATAATGAAGAATGAATAATATTAACTTCAAGTTCGAATTCTAATTTATTAGTTCAGGTGCATTCACTACTTTCTCTCTCTCTCTCTTATTCTAATAATATGACAGTTTATAGTATAAACAGTGTGCAACTCGTTTCATTACCCCTAAGTTTGAAGGGACCCTACGAAGTAAAATAAAATCCCTGAATTCAGCTTGGATGTACAGGACACTGTATGCATCATATGCATCGGAGGAAAAGAGATGTTTATTAAAAGCATGCATATTGAAAATCTATTTCCAGTCTTTAATTTCGCCATTAGTGTCGTTTGCCCTCTCCCCTTACGTCTGTGACCCCATTCTCCAAACTGCCTGGCTCTTTCTCACCTTTGTGTTTGTTGGTTATCTATTATATGAAAGAAATATCCAGGGACTCATGGTGGAATCCAGTCTGGCCTCTCCGTCCTTTGAGAGTAGCTGCATGGAGTAAGTGATACTCAGAAAGACTTTGGCTGTTAAAGCCACCACAGCCACACCAGTCAGGACAGGCTGACTGTGTCCCAAATATACCGAGCCTCTTTCCGCAGTCATTAGAAGTCATATCACCGCTTGTCTCTGCAATAGCCTAACATATAACTTGTTTTGCTCATTTTCAGCAGTAATTTAATAACATCCAGCTAACGGGGAAAATAAGGAAACATCTGATGGCGTCCATCTATCAAGACTGGATTGTCTCGTCTTCTAATGAAGTAAATATGAATAACAAGCCACTGAAATTCAGTTTGTAGACAAGACAAAGCTGTCAAAATGTATTTATTCCTTGTTTCTCGTGGTTCTTTTTGTTTTATGAAATCAAAACATTGGACACTGAATGCTACAGAAATAACAAAAAACAATTTAAAAAGGCATATTTTTAAAAAGAAACAGACGAAGTTCTCACCGTCTTCAAATCAAAATTTTGTAGGCACGTTTGGCAAGAGAATGTGTAAGAACATCTGGACCGCAAATTTTCCCCAGTATTGTTTGCAAAACCACTCAAGCTCTGTCAAACTGCTTGGGGACCGAGACTCAACACAATTTTTAAGTGCTGCCTCAAATATTCATTTGGATGGAGTTCGAATAGTTTCTGACTTGACTACAACAAAATGTCAGCTTCGCTGCTTCTGAGACATTCCTGCACATATTTGGCCTGGGTTTGTTATCATGCTGGAAAATAAGCAATATGTCATTTGGGAGCGTACACAATCATTTCACTATACTGTAGATGTCCCTACAAATTCAGTCATGGATTCATGCAGCTACACAAATATGTAAAAAAAAAAAAAAGGCTCATCATCCATGCTTATTATTCTAAGAAAGAGCAGTTATATGGTTACTAATGTGTATCTATTAATGTATCAATCTGTTCACATCTACAGTTGAGGTTTACTAATGTCATTTGAAATTTAAAAAGCTGAAATTTCAATGAATGACTTAGACAAAAGAAAAAAAAATACATATTTACAAGTTATCTCTTCCAAACCAAAAGAAAAAACAAACAATACTGACGTGATAATGGTAATGAAATGATCTACTTTTGAGACCTATAACAATATTTCATTTAGTCAACTAGCTGTGGCTTTGCCTTCTGCAATGAATAAAATGTGTGTGTGTCATTCATTATATAATGAGCTGTAATCTCTAGTGCCCATGTGTACTTAATGCCAAATGTACATACTCCTCATTCTGCCCAGCTAAACCTTAACACACTCCAGACTGGATGTCAGCTCCTAATCCTAATTCCCCTAATTGTCCTCAGGTAACACATGCCTCCGGAGTAATTTGCCGTATTAAAACCAGGGCCCAGGTTTCTTGAATTGTTAGTTACAATCCTTTCAGCAACACCTCAGTGCCCTTCACTGCACAAGTCAAAACATTAAAGAAACTCTGCCTCTGAACTGCCCAACTAACTCACATGCCATTCACAATAAGTAGTGCTATAGCACCTGAATAAAGCATGCTGCTGAGAAAATTATACTATTACCACCCTTTTCAAACATACATTTATGTGCTCTAGCACTGCCAATGTAATATGGACATCAAGATTATCCAGTTCAAATCTCCTGAAGAGAATATAGCTGTTCTGATTTACACTGCTTTGTAAGAGGGATGTGGTTTCCAATCGCTGTTGTTTGCATTCTTCGGTAAACATTAATTACTTTGTTAAAAAGAAGGCAATCATCCTTCTCCTGCCCCTGGAAGTCAGTTTCCTTTGAAAGTCCAAGATCCTATGAACATACAGGATATTTACTCTATATAGACACACTGGGCTTGGATAGACCATGCTGACAAAAATACATCTCAAAAGGGTCTTTGCCTCACACCTGGATTTCTGGACTACCTTGAAACTGAACTGGAATGTTTGGCTTTCCCAGACCCCAAGTTGGAACTGCTTGCAGTGATTGGCACGGAGTCCAAAGCCACACCAGAGGGCAGGGGTTGGACAGCCAAAGCATACAGAGAGATGTAAGGCTGGTGGGCAAATAGGAGGAGACCTGCTGAAGCAGCATTATATCAGAGGGGCATTCAGCCATAGACTCTGAGTACTTATACTATAAGTTAATATATCTGGTAAAAACATCTCAGGAAAAAAACTGCATTTAATGTATTTTCTCCCCTCTGAGCAACATGAATTGTTTAAATATATATATATATATATATATATATATAGTATAATTTATATATATATATATATATATAAATTATACTTGACACCATGAATTCAAATGA
>JBBBVT010000008.1:12359960-12394597 GCA_037177035.1 Craterocephalus eyresii
ATATAGTATAATTTATATATATATATATATATATATAAATTATACTTGACACCATGAATTCAAATGATCAGCTAAAACGAGATAGACATAGATAGACTGAAATCTTACAAACAATGCTGTGTAAATATCTACTCAGTGATCATCTTCATGCTGAGCAGTACTAGGATTATTGGACTTTTTGTTTGGAAAAGTGATTTTTTACATGTACCATGTCCTTTAAAATGCATCACATCTTCAAAATATAGTTTTCATTAAACCACCATAAATGCTTTTCTTTGTTAGGAAAAAAAGCACAAAACTCAACAGAAAACCTTCCTGGTTAAGTATGCAAATTCTGCATTACATGAAAGTAGGTAGTTAAAAGATGATCTGAAAATGTAAACACCCAATGTGTGAGGAATAGGTGAGGTCCATGAGTGCTGTCCCAGTGAGAGAGGCCATGTTCAAAGGTGGATCAAAATAGCAGCCCATCAAAGGCTATGGTGAGCTGTGAGCGCTTGCCTAGGCATCACTGGGTAAGGATGTATAACGTGTGACAACGCAATGTCCCCATTCTATTAACACACACCCCTTCTTTCATCCCCGCAAAAAGGAATAAGACACTGTGTCTTATACTCTTTTTAGTCTTTAGTGACTCTGTAGCCTACATAAGGCGATGGAAGAGCCCAAACATAAATATGCTGCATGCACACAGACAACTTGCAGATCATGAAATAATATATTTTACTGAGCTGTAAAATGCATAATCACAGAACATCATTTGCCAACTTAATTTAACATCTGTATCAGTGGACAGCAATTCTAACGGTGTGCTTCCCAAATTATCCAAAGAGACATATATAGGGCACCCCTTAGAATAATGGGCTACATTCAGAACAGATGATGGGCTTGGGTCTTGAGGACATGGGCAACAGAGGTGAACCACTGTGGGCCCCAGCTGCTCACTGGGTGCTAGACAAATGGTAGTTCACTGCTCCTAGTGTTATTACTGATGGTTTTAAAAACAGAGAACTCATTTTGGTGGGGGTTTTTTTATTATATATTTACAAATAAAGATTTTTTTCTTAATTTAGACACGTTTAAGCAACTCTGTGTGACTGATTGTCAAAGTTACATCAATGATAACACTGGCATCTAGGTGAAATCTATCTATATCACTAGTGGCCCAGGGATCAGATGCTGTCAGTCTGGAAAGCTTATTAGATTATTGGATGCAAGTACATTTCATATTCTGTCCATTGTACAGTGAAGTGTTGCTACTTATGCACTGTTAGTTTTCAATTTCTAGATGCAAAAATGTCAAACAAAGACACACAACATAAACTGTACAGTATAAGAGTGCATTTCTTTTCAAACAGGATCATCAAGCCTGGCTGCCACACTCCTGCTGCAAACTGAGAAATCTGTTCGCCACACATGAAACGCTGCACAGTATTCTAACACAAACATCACTGTGGAAGGGTTGACGACTTGCCACTTCAAATTTCAAGATTTGCTTTTGTTGGCATTTGATCTGAGAACTGAAGCAGTGTAGCATAATTGTGTACACACATCCCCAAATATGCCAAATCTCCTGCTTTGACAAGCCCTTCCACTGGTCAGCTCTTTGAAGACAGGACTGCATCTCACCCAAAACAGGAAAAGTGCAAATAAAAAGCAATATGAGATATAAGCCTTGTGGTGAAAAGACAGCAATATTATTTTTTTTCCCCAAAAACAGAGTAAAGAGCTGCAGCCTCTGCCCAGATTATAATAGCCCACATTTTCCAAAAACACCATAACTTTGGGTAAGTTCCGTTTAAGAAAAGCAAAGTTAAAACTTCTCACAATACTGCCGTTAATGTTATTCACACAAAAATACTCATCAGCAGCTAAAGTTTAAAAATAAGATTAACATGTATCTTCAGTTATAAAAGATTGGCACACAAGCCTCCTTCCCGCATGCTGACAGATTCAGATTCAAGGTCTTTGCATTGTCTTTAACATCATATACTTCTTGCAGTGGAAATGATATTCTCTGTTGCTAGTGGCGACACGCTGCTAACAAACATATCAAGTGGTTTGGATGCACCTCGAGGTATGTTTCCCCACTCAGCTATCTATTACTCTTCTTCCACTTACAGCTTTCACTCAAACAGGGTGATACTTAAACTGCAACCAACTTTCATGCAACTGTACAGTAAAAGGAATCCTGGTCTGACCCACACACAGTTGTATGACTAAAACTTTGTAAATTAAATATTTGTATATTTTTAAGTGAACATATAACCTGTAATCAGATTAACATTAATACTTTATTAGGCCTTTATTGACTAAAGACTTGTGAGAACGCTCAGGTATTGTCATTGTGACTTGTTTGATAATGACAGTCCCAGTGTTGTGTTAACCAGGTCTCCGTCCACAACAATGACTAAATTTATTCCCAGATTTAACTCCAAACTTGGCGAAATTCCATGAAGAAACAGAGTTAAGGGGAACAGTCAAAGTCAAGACGAGATTTGCATGAAAGCAGCAAAGTGCATTCTTCAAACAGGAAGAGTCATCAAAAGAAACTTTACTGGTGTGTCTCAGCTGTATACCAGATTGGATTTAAGTCGCAGTTTGGACTATCAATAAGACTTTGATTACTCCTTGGTTATATTTCTACTGCATCTTTCTCCAGCTGGTTATCTGTGTCTCTTTCTGTAAGCAGTTTGTTTTAAACAAACAAAGAACCTTCAATAGCTTGAAATGAGGTGACGGAGTCAGCCATTGTCCAGCATTCCGCCAATTCATCTTGAGAAGCTGCTGGGTGTGTTTGCTCTAAGACTTGAATTGAATTGTTGATGCTCTTTACTGTGAATTATAATCCCATCAACCACTGCATTCACCGGAGTCTGGACAGACAGTGTATCCCATACTTCAATAAAACATAAATAAAAATCAGTGAGCTGTACCATCAGAAGTCATGCACATCTTTGCATTGCCTCCACAGGTTTGCCAGATAACATTTTATGTTTCAAAGCAATTGCTTTGTTATTGGTGTTGTTGTTTTTATTCAAACTAATCTGGCCATTGTCTGGACCTTGTGGTGAATCTTTCTCTGTATGGCACACTCAAATAAAGATTTAGTTACATCCTCAACTATTTTTTTGGATGTTGTGTAGAGCACAGGAACCTTTTTTTTGGACATCCAGACTTTTTTATGTTGCAGGCTTTAGTAGAGAGAATGTCTCTTCAATGAATGCACCAAACTTTTATTCTTGTGTGTTTTCTGCATCTGCTATTATTCTCATCATATCACTGGTGGTTTTATTTTGCTTTACATTTAAAGAGTTTGATAAGCAATATACATTCCTGTATGTTGTGGGTTAAGTACAACTGTAACACTTGGACTACATTCCACTCATTTTAAATAAAACTAAGAAAAACTAAAGAATAAGCCTGTAAAGAACAAAAAGAAAGAGCTTCACAGCTCACATGCCTTTAGTGTATGGAAACTAGCACTGTGCCTGAATACATTTCGCCAAAAGTTATTCAATCTTCAGAATACAAATCAATCTACTAACTGAACAGAAAATTCTAGCTTCTGCTTGCGGAAACTGAAATAAGATAACATCTGCATCACAGCAGACTTGCTGCTGTGCCAGTATGCCGAATGAAATAATCTGTTTAGTCTTTCTAAACAGCCACATGTGATAAGCAGCTGGGTAACACGGGAAACTGAAAAACTGTGAAAACTGAAAGAGACTTAATAAATGCTATATTTGTTGAGGAAACACAAACTTATGATTGTGCAAAAATGAATTAATATGCTTTAAATTGATACAGACATGACAAAATAACTTATAAGCAGGGAGTGTTGGAGTTAGCTGCAGATATTTTTAAAAAATGAAAGTAATTCAAAGCAACAACTAATATTTCTCGTGTAATCAACAAGAGTAAAGCCAGTCTGTTCAGCTGTTAGTTTGAATGGCAAGCCATTCAGTAAATGCACTTCTGGCAGCAACATAGACTAGATACTCATTACAATTGCAAAGAATATGTATAGTCTATTCGTCTTTTTGTTGTTTTTTTAAATAAATGTAAATGTAGATATCTGGATATTGCTTGAAGTACCTCAGTTGGTAAAACCTAGTGATGCTCGCAGTGTGCCCTCTGCAAGCAACAGTGCTCGTCACTATAGTTGCCTAACTCACTTGCTCACCTTCGGCAGGTGCCTCCGGGACGCGGTGCAGCGGTCCAACCTGTCTCAGCTGGAAAGCAGTCCTCACTTCATGGCAGCTGTAGGCGTTTGCGTCGATCACTGCAAATATGACCAACGTCAATATCCAGACGATACCGGGACAGTTTACGCGTGGGCATATTTCTCGGGACATTGCCGCATCTCACAGCAGACCTCCTTTTGGACAGCAAACTGTAACGCGACTGCAAACTGTCACTGAACAACACTGTTGGGAAAACGGCGCGTAGTTAGAATCGACGATGAGTCTGAACATCTGACAAAACCCTTCCGACTTATTTTCACATTATTGCTTGGGATGGGAGTGAGCCCCTCAGGCAGAAGAGGTTTGGGGTCTTCTCTTGGACAGAGGAGGAGTGGAGTGAGCTAAGCCCAGTTTGTCCCGAGCTGAGCACTTTGCAGTGGTCGGCTGCCTGCCTGCATTTCCAAAGCCCTGCATCACATTCCCCTCCCTCCCTGTTTACCTCAGCACCCCGACTCCATATAAACCCTGTTGAAACTTGCGCTGTCTGTATATAGAAGCTAATTATTTTACATCCCTACAAATAAACCACTTACTGTAGTATCAAAACAAAAAAGTTGATATTTTACTATATAGCTTTTTTTTTCTCTCGTTACACCTCTACAGTTTCAGGACAACAGTCTTCTCTGTCAGAAAACAAATAAGAACATGACTAAAGCCAAATATACTTCTACTTCAAGTCAGACAATTAGCATTTTGGCATTTAGTTGATGTTAAAATAAGCTGACTGTCCATTCTAAGTGCTGGCATTCGTGGAGCTTATTTGATTTGCATTGGCACCATTATGTTTAGTGACTGTCTAATGCGGTATAATATATGGTGAAATCCATAAATGAGGCATACTATTCAAATAAATGTGGATTATTGAAGTTACCTTATTCAGTCATTTAAATTTCCCCCCTCCGATTTGTAATCTAAATTTGGGGATTAACACAGAAAATATTTAATTTTTTTTTATTTTGCCTGCACCCCATCACCACCCAAGAAACGTATTTTTTAACGTGAGCAAATGCAAATTACTTTTGCTACTTTTTTGTGGTTTGTTTGTGGAAGAGTGTCCTCTCCTGGACTCAAAGGGTACTACACTAAAAACTAAATACCCTCTGGCTTTTTTTGTGATGCTTTTACGCATGATCAATTTAACAAATGATCAGTTAGTTGTCTAGAAATAGCTCACTTTAACTGATTCAGGGTCCACTAAGTGTTCATGCTTTTATTTCTCTCATATGTAAGGCACACATTAATTTTTTTTATTTATTTTTTTTGCTGGGGACTGAAATCTGCATCAGTACTTTAAGTATAAATAAGGTTTTAAGACACATGCAATGCACTGTAATGAACATATCTATTTTATGCTACTGAATACTTTAGTGCATGACATCATAAAAAAAATATTGGATTTTTTTAAATCATACTTTATTTATAAGACAGCTTTAGTTAGTTATTTTTGCCTAAAAATGTAATGATTAAACAAGTATTTTCCAATACTTTTGTCTCTGGCGTTTTACTTAAAGCAGCATGTAGACAGGACGGTTTTAACAGGTCTAGGATTTTAACTGCTAAGATAAATATAGATTTTTCTTTGTAAACCATAAATTCTAAAATGCCAGAGGTTAAATGCAAGAGGAAATGTGTAAAAATGTAACAGTGTATCACAACTTTGTCTTTCCCAAGTTTATTTTAAATGCCTCCCTCGAGTCCTCCATTTTATATGCTGTCCCGGTATAAAATGTGGGCAAAACCAGTAACTACAACAGAAACATGTAGCTTATTCACACCATGAAGAGTAATGCTGATCTACTACTACTTACTAATTGTACTTTTTTCAAAAATGTAAGTAAACAATCTGACTGCTTCATAAATCATCGCTTGACATTAAATACATGAAAGATTTTAATTGATGTATTTGTGCCATATTTTTGTGCAATAGTGAAAGCAGGTGGAAGGCCTTATTAGCATAAAAAACTTAAAACCACATTCAAATCAAAGTAAAAACAGCCTTGATGGTGTGAACATGAGCAATAGATATTTTGACCTCAGCAGACACGTTCAGACCACAACATGCTCCATTCTCTTTGGTGTCCCAATTACCTTAAGAATGAATCAGTGCACACAACAGAAAGACCTCCCCAAAGAGGAATGAAGTCATCACTCATACACCTGCGTATCTGCTCCACCATCGTAGAACAAATAATAATTTTAACATAGCAATGTTTTGAAATAAGATAGTAAGCATGGAGACACTTGTAGACTATCTGAGTTCTACAGTCTGTTTTATTGATCCGATAAAGGCTACAGTATGTTGCTATTACTGTTGCAAACTAAGTTATGTTGCAGATTAACAATGCTCAGGCTCACGATGCTAATAAGTTGGATTCAGCAGCAAGAAAAAAAGTATCAATGTTTTTTGTATTTATTTGTAAAATATGATTTGTAAAATAAATCCAAAAAGAAATGGATATTAAAAGAAATGGGTTCTTGGACTTGTTGGCCAATTCAAAAGAATTCTTGGACCTGAGCATCATTTTGTTGTTTGACTGACGATGACTCAAATGTTTTTCTGTTTGCATTGATCAAATCCTGAATAAGGTTTTGCCGATATAAAATGCTTTCTGTCACCAATTTTTTCTATTGGCTTCCATCCTCATTGATTTTACTATATTTAGAATAACAGTCTCCATATAAATACCCATTCTGTTCATAGAAACTCTACAAAAGACTCAACCTGCGTATCATGAAACAGACTAACAACAGAATCCTCTCCAAAAAGAACAGTGACAATACTAAATCACTCCCATTTACACTTTACACAATCCAGGGGCCAAAAGTTTGCGTATTAATGGTTAATGATGTCGAGTTTACTGACCAGGTTAGCAAGTAAATGTGAAATTAAAAAACACAAAATCAATCAAACTAACCACTATGTGGCGTGATGTCTGGTAATGGAAAATAGGAAACGTTAGTGTGTCCAAGGTATAAGTAAATATTTACATTGTTCCAACTGGACAAAAACAGCAGAATAGTCTTTTTTGTTGTTAGTTCAAATATGCCGCGCTTGATAATGATCCTTATTTAAATGAAGCACTGACTGTAAGGAAAATGCATTTCTAATATGCTAATGGAGATTCATTAGTGTTCTCAGATCTTTTTAAACTGAAAGCTGTGATAAACAAAGTTGAGCTAAATCTCGTTTACACAGGCGATGTTACTACACAGACCAAACTAAATGAATTGTTCATCTGATATGTTTGAGAGAGCTAAGTGACCTCTGACAGTGGATTTAGTTTTTATTTTTAGGTAATAAATGCATACTATGTGCATATAAATGACTGTATCAGAATAATCTCACCTGTTGTACACAGGAATCAGTAAATATGATGTAGCTACTACAACAAAAAGAATGGTAAGCAAGACCTGAAGCACAGGGAAAGCTAAGTGGTTGGCGAAGTAAGTTTTTTTCCGCCAACAAAACAAAGAACCAAAAAAAAAAACAAATAGTTAGCTTATAAGCTTTAGTTTACCTACTGCTAACTGCACTGATAGCCTATGCTAGCAAAGTTTTGCAGGGTATAACCATATTTTAAAGTCCAGTTTCAACCTATGGTTTCAACCCAGATATGTTGACAAGAGTACCAGCAGGCTGCAAAGCTAACCCATCATTCTACCACCGTACGGATCTATGGCCAGTCTCAGCTCGCTACATGTTGTAACTAGCTACAGCATCAAGTACAGACGGAGCTACTGCAGCAGGTGTGATCAATTTGCCTTAGGCCTAATGAGCACTGAACAGGAGCAGAATGAAAGCAAAACGTTTCCAGCGAAAATGTGTGATGTGCACATAGACAGTAAATGTGCACCTACATGTAGAATGAGGCCCTATACTGTTTGTTTAAATGATCAAGGATAGGTTTTGGTGTTGCAGAATATATTCAGCAGATGGCGCCAAGCGCCTTATTTCCCGCTCCTCAGTGCGCCTCTGCCATTATTTAGCCATGTTAAGTTGCCTGTTTAAAGTACCATTACAAAATAAAGTCCAAGGGTGGTGAAAAGAAAAATATTTTTCTCTCAATTTACCACCAATGTTAATCTTGATGTAAAGCCAAAAAATAAAACCTTCACCAATCTCTAGTATCTCATATTGGTCGTGCTGAGCCATCAGTCACCCTGGGCACACTTTCAAAGCAGCATCAGCTGTTCAGAACAGAGGAACGATATGTTCCAGTATTCACACACTCTACATAAACATGTGTCCTCTCACACTGACCCTCTCCTTTAAACATATGGTGATAAAGGGGGGAAAAAAAGAAACACTGATGCCTCCTGTGCTATGTAAGTTCAGTTTAAAAAATCATATGGAAAGAAAGAGAAAATAAAGAAATCATGGCAGGCTGTTCATCGTGTATCTTCCCACTGTTTTGGGGTCGAGCTGTTTGTATATAATTTGTGGGTGCTTTAGCCCATCAGTTCTGGCCCTTTAAACTGGGGATTTGAGAGCTTACAAGGGTTAAACCCCTCAACCGCATGTTTGAGAGATTACTGTGTTCAGCCTTCTATTTTCACCTCTCTGTCTTGGTGTAACAGCAGAAAGTGTGGACATTAAAGACATGCCTGCACTTGAAATCTCTAGAGGGAGGAAGCTGTCATAAATGAGTATTTAGAGGCTCGGATAAGTAGAACATTACTTCACGCTGTGCCGCTGCATGTCTAGGAAATGTGGATTCAAAAAGAATTATTATAGTAAAGCTTTTTCCAAAAAAGAACATTCCTAAATAAGACATAATTTTGTGCGCTGCAGAGGAATGTGATGCATACATTAAACAAGTGGTGGTCAGATGTCTGCACATTGCCGGTCGGAGCAGGAACCTTATGCTCCATTTCTCCCTCAAAGATGTGAGGAATAGAAGGAAGCCATGTTGCATCATTAATGAGAGTCTGACATCTGTCTCACTATCTGTTCCACTAGTGCCTTGTTCATCCCCACCTGCATGGCACTCCCAGAGTGGACAGAATCCTACTGACACTTTGAAGAATCTTCATGCCACAGCATCCTTTTTAGAAGCACATAGCATTTACAGCAGGACCACTGGTAGGTGTCCCTCACTTGATCAAACCTCCCAAAACAGAATCTGTGCTCCATTTATAATGACTATTTCCTCGATGTCAGTTAATTGATTTGTGTAATGGTTTTTATAGACTATTCATTAGCCTGTTACTGTGCTGGATCAATACAACATCATTACATGCATGATTGAACCGAGCACCAGGCATCTGCTCCTGGGCACATCGCTCTGTATTTGCTCACTGTTATTAATGTCACACTGTTCCATTTTGCATGTATTCGCAATCTTTTAGTGTCTCAATAACTTACAAGACTGAAAAAAACACTAATTTCTTTTGTTTGTTTAACCTTTTTTTTATTTTGGACACAATACAGATGCTGTAAGAATATCTAACCTGCAATTATTATTCACTGTAAGCCATTGTAGTCCATGCGATGACACCAAAAGTTTTCCATTAAGCCATATCTTCCATTTTTTAATTAGCTTCTCATAATTAAATCCAGCTACAAATAAATTTAAATACAGTCAAACCTTATTTTGATAAAAACCATTTCTGAAGTTTTGCCACCCTTTTTCTCTGTATGCTAATCGAACTGAAGGCTTCCAGTAACTGTATTCTATTTTACCCTTCATTCTTTCACAGAAGGAAAAATCCTCAATTGTTCCCAAAAACAAACTACTGTTGCACACAGGTAGACATGTTTGTTTAACCCATTCACCCCTGAGATTTTCTCACTGTCTTTGTTCACTGAACTCTTATGGTATCTAAATACTTCCTTTCAGGCTGCACACGTAGGCCAGGCACTGAGGTCATACTTGCCTATATGTGTTTGTGTAAGTGTGCTGAGCCATTATGGATGGAGTCACTTGCTTTGTGCATGACCACTCGACCACATCCTTCACAACAGGATCTAAGGGGGGGGGGCTTTCTACCTTTTGACAGAGTATTCTCTTTCAATAAAATCTCTATAATCGTGCATAAATGGCATAATCAATTAGGTCATAATAGGTGTGCATGAAGTGGGTGCAGAAATGTACTATTTTTCCCCTCTCTTTTTGTCTGCAAAACAAGCTGTTGCTCCTTTTTTCCATCCTTGCCAATTCCCACTCTCTTCCTACCATCCAGCGTTATATTTAGAATTTTAGAACTTTAGAATTTTTTCTCTAACCTAAACACTGCATGTTTGTATAAACTGGTTTTGAGGGATCTGCTGAAACCTACAACACCGGTAATGTTTTGGTGAAATGCAGCCAACAATGAAGGGAGAGGGAGTTGGGTGGGGGGGTAAGCAGGTTGGCGGCGGGAGGGGGCGGGTGTAAAGGGCAGGAGTTAAGAGAAATGGAGGGAAGGGCTTATGAAAACAACAGATCTCTACTCCCTAATCCTTTTGTGTCCGCGGTGTTAATCCATCCAAGCAAACCCAGTCCCTTCACCCGCCCGCAACATTTACCCTCCCTCTGCCCCTGCCTTTGCACCATACTGTATACCAGGCACTCAGAACACATAAACAAGCAGCAGTACCGCTGAAATCAATACTCCTCCCCCAGACAATCAACCAGGGGTGCCCCAGTGCAGCCCGCAGAAACAAAAAACTCATCCTCAACTCTGTCCTCGCTTTAATCCTGTACTTTTGTGGCTCCTGGGAGCAAGTGCTGGATTTGCTTACTTTGTATGTTTATGCAAATACATTTCAATCTTGCATCAGCGTGCCAGTATGTGTGTCGGTGTTGGTGTAGGTGTGTGTGTTTGCAAAGAGGAAATTGCAAAGTGCTGCTTTTCTACTTCTGTGTTGTTTTGCGTTCATGCATTTGCACCTCTTTGTTTTGGCTTCTTTACATGTAATGAAGGCACTTGAGAGCAACACGGTGCGTTCGCGGCAAGTGTTTATTGTGTCGCGGTCTTGTTTACGAGCTGTAAGAGAGAGAGGGGGGGGGTGTCAGGGAGGGGAATCGCAGCGGTTGCCAGGGGAAGAGGAGGTTGTGTCTAATGAGGTCACACCCTGGCAACCCGGTGACTCCTCCTACTCACCCCCCCCTTCCATCTTTCCACTTGGTCCCCCTCTGAATATGCCCACCCACTAAACCCCCCTCCACCCCCACCCCAACCCCCTGGCTTCACCCTATGACAGAGCGAACTCTCCGTGGTGCTGAAAGCAGAAAAACACATCCAGGCTTCTCTTACAATCCAGCTGCAGAGGAGAGGCAGGCAACAAAAAAATTCAATTCTTCAGAGCAGAAGGAGGCTGGGATGTGAGCGCTCATGAAGATGGATTCAGAAGCGCACGGAAAGAGAAAGAGCGCTGCAGGAAAAGGAAGAAGAGAGAGGGAGAGAGGTTGATGCTCTGCTGGAAGGTGGCTACGGTAGGCAGTGGGCGTGTTCTTCTTGTTTTGATCTGTAGTTGGGAAGCCCAGTGTCATCTGCTTAAGCACACACTGACTGCGCGGCTCCGTTCGGCTGAGCAGGACAGAGGGAACCAGCGGGGCAATGCCGTGACTGGAAACTCACACCACCTTTGCTCAGCCTCCGTCTCAACCTCGAGGAGAGCTTTGACGAGGGCTCCTTTCATCTGCGTTACACTTTGACGAGGAAAGACACGTTCTGGGAAAGTAGGCTTTTAGCGTCGGGTCTGAAACTGCGAGAGGACTTTTATGTGAGCGTCTGCTTGTGCGTCGTATGCAGTTGCAGGCGCAGTTTGTTTTATCATGTACGCGGTTTCCTGCTTTCGTCTGTAGCATGTGCAGATGTGTGGAGGACTGAGCCTGACACCAGGTTTGGAATTAGGAAATATCTGGATCGGAGGGGTCCCATCTTTGGCCCAGGGGAGGGAGCTTTTGGGCTGGGCGCCCGATGGCCCAGCTCCCTTATAGCAACATCCTCAACCTGGGTCATAGGGACTCCCTCTAGCTGTCTTATCAAGTGGACCATACAATGGATGGGAGTCCATGTGGATTTCAATGGAATAGTGCACGGGTGTTCCAGCATAGGTCAAAGATCATTCCTGCACTGTGGATTCAGGGGGATACAGAAGAAACCAGAAATCAGCAAGGACACAGCCCTATTGTAAGTATGCATCAGAACACTTGTTTGTACTTTAAAATTACATACATAATTGTGCAAATGAATGGCTACTCTGTCCATATGGATTATTATACATACTGTACTAAAATGTATGGAAAAACAAGTAAAAGTAAGCATTGGTCGACTACAATGCACTGATGTGTATGTTTGTGCACAAGCACCCATGCATGTGGTCACCAGAATGTTGTCTTTGCAATCTTTCTGACGGTGTGTCATTTGAATATCCACGCTGGCCCTCTCCTGTGACATGGTTGCCTGGTAACAGAAACGGTGTGCCATCATCATTTACTTTTACAGCAAATTGCACTTCTGTTCCAACTGTTGCAGCCTATCATCTGGGGTGAAATATTTAAAAAAAAGGGGGGGGGGGGTTGGAGATGGGTTTAGATTAATAAAAAAGGGGAAGAAAAAGCACCAAGTAGAGAGGAAGAGCTAAAAAGGGAAATAGTTGGAAACACTTGAGAATTTCCAGGTTCTGCCGAGGTGTGTAAGTAATGACAGCATTTTACATGAATGAGTAATGGGTGGACCATCCAATGTGAAAAGCTGGGTAAGTAAAACAGTGTGGTAAATAAGCTGATTCTAGCGCAGAGTGCTGCGGCAGGCTTACAGGGATTAGGCAGGCCGGCTTAATTCAGCTCACACACTCTTTGAATTGTGCTTTCTCATTTCTGCTCTTCTAACTAGTGCCCCTCTGTCCTTCCCTAAAACATAGGTTTAATCGTTTTTGTACAGCTTCAGACGTCTGCACATATACACTAGTGATAAGATTCTTATTATCAGGGAGAGAAAAAAGCCTCTTCACCATTTCACACCAGGCTTCTGTGCCCTATTTTGAAAAACTGAATGTTATTTGTCCTCTCATCTCACCTGTAAAAAAAAAAAAGCAAAGCCGGTGCTAAAATGTGTTGAGCATGCATCAACATGCAGATAAACCCATTGACCTAACCTGCATGCTTGGCTAATTCACAGACAGACACAAGGTACAGGGATGCTGAGGATGGCCAGACAATGGTCGGACTCTGATTTGGCCTTGCAATCTCCATCTGGCTGCCCTCCAAGACCCCCCTCGCTGCCCTTGGCTTCCTGCTCACACAAACATACATACAGTTATCACTAGCCCCACCCCACCCCCCCTTCCCTACACACACACACACACACACACACTCAGTGCTTCTTTCGCACACGTAAACAAGTATGAGTCTTAGGCTGATCTGAAAACATTGACCTACATAAAAGCATGAGCTGTCTTCTCCTCATCCACTACGAGCCCCTCTAAATTCGCATCCTGCTGTTGCATGTTCTATATAGTATGTTGCATGCAGTTGCAGGGGTTTTAAGGCGTGTGCATGCAGCGTGAATCATATCATCAACTGCTTCATTCACTGCTCGGATCATATGCAACGCAACGCCGCCGCTCTTTCTTATGAAAATGATGCTGTAAGGATTAGGAGTGTTTACCTAAATCAAAGCAAAGAAGAAGAATGTATTTGCAGAACTAAAACAGGAGGTTCGTGTTGCACAGGCCAAATTATGCATCACAGTCGAGTAAAATTTCTTCATTTCATCTGTGTGGATCTAATTTGTCCCGAGAGTGCTAGATTTCCATGTCGGAGCTCAACACATTTTTACAACCGCAGAAGATGAAAGCCTTTTTTTTCTGTTTCGCACACTTGCTTGGCAGTAGCCGGTAATTTCAGTCGGAAAATGTGCAATCACAGCTGAGAAAATGAGCGGCCGTTACTGATCCACCCTCAGACAGAGGGGGTTGTGGGAGAAACTGCAGTGAGGTGTGCGAGCTCCTTGGCTTTTTTTATCCTTTGCTGATTTTCATGTGAGCTTTTTGTGTATCTGTGTGCGTGCGTTCGTCTAAATGTGTACATCGTAAATAATGGAGAAACATGTTGCAATCCTCAAGATAAGATTCTGCTCTTCTTTAGTGGTATGATGCAACTGATGTAAACCTTCCATAGGCAAAGAACTTCACAGCAACATGTAGATACATTAAAAACAGCCGCTGATAAATACCGGCTCAGTGTGTTGCATTATTCAATTTTCTTCAGCTAGCTTATTTGCCAATTACAACTGAGCCAAATTAGTTGGAGCTGAAATAAATACTGACACTATTAATCGCTGCTTTGCAGCCAGACCATACTAAAACACAAAATGACCCCTTGGTGATCTGAAGACCGAGGGATGTTTCTCTTTCAGGTGATAAAAAAAAGACAACAACTAATGATCATGACTAATGCTTCTTATATTTCCTCATCAGAATGCAGTGGCAAGACTTGAAGAATGATGAGCTCCAAAGAGGAGGAAACTCTCAGTTTTTTCCAGTATGTTGAGGAGAATGGGCTGAGAGCCTATAACGGACTGCTAGCTCAGAACTTGGACCACGCCAGGAATGAGAGAAATAGGACATTCCTGCAGGAAAAAAACGACAAAAAAAGAAAGCAGGACGAAGCCATAAGGAGGTATGGAGAACACAAGCAAACAGAGGGCTCACAAAAACAGAACCGGACTGTTCATGTGCTGGCATTGAACAGCAAAGATCCTTTACATCAGTCTGTGCTGAAACACAGCAAAGCCATGGGGTTCTGTTCAGTAAATGCTCACATGTCAATGGGTTCACTTCAGGTTGTAAGGAATTGGGACAAGTGGCCAGAGTGTCCCTGCGGTGATGGCAGGTTGCTATATTTTGGGGTTTACAAGTGTAGGCTGCTGCACCCCATGATCTACAGAGGATAATTAATTTCTCATTTAGACTTATTTGGGACTCGTCCTTGTGTGGAGGTCACCGCTGCTCCACTTCAAGATGAAGAGCTTTAAGAAGGAAGGAGTTAGGAGGTAGGCCAGGAAAGTGTGTTACATTGTCAGAACAAAAAACATGAGACATGAGACGTTTGTAAAACAAATGACAAAAAAAAAACTTTCAAAAAACTCAAGCTACTCTTAGATTTCACTCTCCTAAAGGCTGAAATCACCATAGCTGAGTTATACTGTATAAGCAGTGCTGCAGAAACAGCAATGCTTGACATCCTTACATGTGACGGGATTATAGACAGACACGTATGCACTGTGCTTGTGTTGTGGGATAGAACGAGGGCTTAGTCAATATGTGTGATAACAGGTCAGAAACGGGAGAAGGGTTCCGAATGTGCTGCTGCAAAAATAACATCCTGAAAAATCGAGAGCAGAGCCTAATAGTCACAACCTAGAAGCATGACATCATAGACTAAACAAACTAATCTGCCTTGATAACATTTCTGTATAATTTAAATGTATATATGGGTTGTTTTCAGGGAAGGTTAAAGTCTACAGTAAAATGGAATGAATATTGTTCTTTATGCCTCAGACATGACTCATAGAAATATAGAATTGTCAAGAAATATTTTCTATTATCATTTGTTTCACAGAGATGAGATCAGTGATGAGATCAGTAAAGCAGATCCACATAAAGAATCTTCTCCCCCTTGCATCCATAAAGCAGAGGAAACACATCCCCCCGTTCTCCTCCCGTAATCTAATAATGCTGCAGGCTAAACCAGTTTGCAGCTGAAAGGTTTTTAGGAAATGCTGCCCGCTGGTTCCATGAAATCTGAAAGTGATTTGTTTCATGCCAGTTTGTGAGGCACAGTACAATGTATTTAAGCAGCTGCTGAAAGTTTTATCTTTTCATCCAATAGTTACTAGCTGATGTGTTTTGGGAGGATTTTTGAGGTTTTTGAGGATTTTTATGCGAGCAGATGTGGTTCTTCTTGAATGATTTATTCAGGGACTATTTGAGCTCTGTCACATTTCTGTCAAAAGGTCATGTAATTCCTCTTCTGTAGTACATTTGCTGTCCTCGGTGTGTAATAAAAAAGTTCTCATACAGAATCGCTTACATTGTCAGAGACGATTTAGAATTCATATTGAGTTAGATGTTTGAGAAACGTTTGTTACTGTCATAGATGTTCAGCTACTGGCAGCCATCTGTTCTTGTTGGTGGCAGTTTTGTCCAATAACTTGATGAATGAGGCAGAGTGCCTGAAGAAAGCATCATCTAATGCCTTGTTACCCATCATCTTTTAGCTGTAAACAGAACTAAAACATTCCTACTTTGTCACTTGAGGAAGACCATTAAAAGTAGGTGAATTATTTTTTTACGAGCCTTATAGGTAGGTCAATGAGATGACCCATTTATGCAGTAACTGAATGAGTGTGAGAATTGTGTGTGCATGCTTGTCCTAGCATATGCATACAGTAGATGCCTATGTTTATGTGCTTATATGGGGCGTGAGCAACAGGAAAAAATAAAATGAGTTTCTGAGAAAGGCTACGCCGGAGCAAATGGTCGGCATGATTGTATTAGGGAGAAAGATCTTGTTACAGCAAGTGTGTTTAAGAGTGTGGGGAAAGAAGAAGAAAAACCTGTTAGAGGGAGATTAAGTGTGAGCTCAGTTACAGGAGATGTGTTCTGCCTGGTGACAGCTGGAACAGTTATAGGCCAATCACATCATCCTGTTGGCCTTGAGTGAGGCGGGTCTTCCTGCTTACTGCTACCTCACGCTGCGTTTCTTTTATTGTATTTTGTCTGAGGAAGAAAAAAAGTTCTTCACACAGTCATTCACACACACACACACACACAGATGCAGGCATGTTTCTCACCACTACCGCTCCTCAACCCCACCTTTACAGTCAGCGACACACACACACCTTCATTTACACGTATTTACATTTGCATGCAAATTTCAACGACTACAACTACTGTGCTCCTCTTTGGGTGTGAGCAAGTGCATGAAGTCACCCACATCTTAGTTCACCTTTTTCTCCCCCCTCAGTGTGTTTTGTTTGTTTCTGCGTTGTTGTTGTTGTTGTTTTTCCTGTCACATGGTCTCAAAGTGAGAGAACCAGACCTGCCCGACAACAAGTCAACTCCAGCTGGTCCAAGTGCACCTGTGATCTGTCCATTAGCCAATCACCGGGCAAATATCCTATAAATAACTCCAGTCACACCCTGCCACCCACACACTTACACCAGAGTGCATGCCACACCAGATGTATGCCCAAAACATATGCCAGGGAGAAGTTATTCATTTGTGCTGCTGACACCTGTGGCTCCCTCTAGTAGATGGAAATTTTCTACTAGTTTTCAGACATTTTAATCCGGATTTGAGTGATTGACATTATATTATAACTTCTGTTTTGTTGTTTCCTTAATTTTTTTTTCCAGTTTTTCTGCTCGAAGTTGTTGATTCTGTGATTTGTCTGTTTTCTGCTGGAAGCCTTTTCCTGGAATCACCAGCAGAATCTTTAAACCAAACTAATTCTGGTTTTTATACCAACATGCCCATGTGTCGTGGTGTGCACATGTACTTTATTATTGTTGTACAGTAAGCAGCCGGTTTTGTGTCTGGTTTCCATGGGTACCTTGTTGCTAGGGCAAAGTTAAGCCCCTGACCAATGAACCCAACCTGCCAAGCACCTTCTGTGCAGCAGCTGGCCGGCAGGCAGTCAGTCAGCAAAGTCACAGACTGAGTAGTCACACTAGCACACGCGCATGTGAAAGCACACATAGACGTTCTATTTCATATATTTGTTTCTCATTTAGATAGCGTAAATATCAAGCTTAATTGTGTCTGATGAAACAAATAAACAGCAGAGATCAAGCACACTAGAATGCAAAAGTACCACATCCCATTTTTCCAAAACAGCGTTACTGTCTCTTAAGTTCATACCTCAATGAATACGCACACAGAATACACACAAAATGTGTTTCCCCTATGCCACACATCACTCAGACATCAGTAATGCTCCATTTAATCATTCATTTATAAAGATGAATTTGTAAACACACAGAAGGACCTGCATGGTGTGTGTGATGATCATTAGTCATATCCATGGCTGAACTTAAATCAACGCTCTTTCCTCAAAGAGTCCCTGCTGTCAGTGGCACTAACATGAGCTATCGTTAACTGGTCTGTCTTATTATCTGAGTCATTTGTAAAGGATAAAATAAACTAGCATACACATGCATAAGCAGAAACAGCTGCCTGGGGATGCTGGAGCGACTTAACTCCATGCTTTTGCCAATGCCTCTTTATTTTGCCTTTCAATGTAAACTATATCATATGGTTGTTTGTTTTTTCAATCCAGCGCCATAATTCTATCCCTTCCACTCTTCTGCTGTTTCAGAACTGGTGAGGACATAGCGACAGAAGGCAAACACTTGCGTATGGGTTCTATAACCATGCCGGACCCCCAGGAACGCATGCCCATGCCCCACCTGCATGCCATCGCCTGCGGGCAGGGCTTCTCTGTGCGCTCCCAGTCGCTCCACTCCGTCGGTGGTGGGAGCAGCGGGGGAGGAGGAGAGGAGGAGGTGGGAAGTCCAACTTCCAGGAAACAGCCTCCACCTAAGCCCAGGAGGGACCCGGCCACCAAGCTTAGCATGTCGTCTGAGGCGGTGGACCACAGTCCTATGTCCACCTGCCGCGGGGAGAGATGTGACGGTGAGTGGCGGTGGCACTTCACACCATGCTGCTGCAGCTATATTTAGCTGCTCTCTGCAGTGCTTTCCTCAGCATTGTTTTTCCCATAAAGGCATGACATCTAGCTATCCACAGAATACTTCACACTCACTAACGTCACTCCAATTGACTATAAAATCTGTCTGCGATTACAGCGGGAATGCATTTAAACACACCCACTCTGATGTAGATGAGTCTGTTTGGTGTGTTTGATTTTAAACATCTCTTTTCAAGAATATACCACCTTTTCTAAACAGCATACTTTGACATAGCCATGTTTCAGGATCATGGTGGATTTTCTAATGAATGTATTTAATGAATACTACTGTTTTGAGAATCTTGACAAATTAAAAAATCGAGCTGGGCAACATATCGAGATTTTCAGATACATATAGAGATTTTGACACTACAGATATAGAATAAGGGCATATCCTTTATATCGAGTTGGCTTGTTTTTTTTGTTTTTTTTAAATGTCGTTTTTTAGCATTTTGCACAACTGTATCTTTGTTATGGTCATTGAAAAATAGTTTATTATTTTAATACTCATAAATTTTCATTTTAGTCAAATATTTTAATGCACATGTGCTTCTGATCCTTAATAAAAGTGCATTTAGCACTCAAGACCATAAATTTGAACCGTCTTTTTGTTTGCTTGACCAAAACACATTTATATGGAGATATATATCATATATCGTGATTAAGAAAAAAAATATCGAGATATGAAAATGAGTTCATATCGCTCAGCCCTGGTAAAAAAAACATATAATATATCATATAATCTCAAATTCGGCCAAATTGGCTGTTTTCTGTATATGCATCACATTCTAAATAATTGTATCCACAAACTGACTGATGAAAAGAAAGAGGGGAGTGTGTTTTGCAATCTGACATCTGCAGAGTGATTTAGAATGTGATATTTATGGGAAGTGAGTAGCCTTTGAGGCAGGTGGCTGCGAGAGCAAAACAAACTCAAAGGTTGCAAGACGCTCTGACTCAATTTCACTCTGTATGCTTTGCTACCAACGTGATGCTTAGGGAGTCGCCCTGCCTTGCTCAGATTGGTGGGGATCTCTGTGTGCACACAGATCTTCCTGGGCACCACGGCAACCATCCCACAGAAACAAGACCCCCTGCAGCCCAGCCAATCAGAGCATCACTAAGCAGCTCGGGCCAATGGTTCTCCAGAAATGCCAAAGTCTGAGGTTTAAGGGCCAATCAGAGAGAGAGTGTGGGGGTGTCCCTGGCTGAGGGGAGGGTCGCGTGCTCTGTAGCTGGCGCTTTGGCAGGAGGGGGAGGAGCCTGTCAGAGTAGAATTCATTCAGGAGGAGCGATTGACCTAGATTCGTTTTCCCCAGGAGAAGAGGACGGGGGAGGGTGTTGCGGGCAAACACATCCGGGAGGGAGGGGGTTGGGGGAAAAGAGGAAGCAATGGAGAGAGGAGGAGAGAGAAAAAAAACAGGGAGCGAGGGATGTTGGAAGGGGTGGCTTCATCATCAGCGGTGATACAGATCTCAGCATCCACCAAGAAAACAGTTTACAGTAATGGATGTTTGAATGGTGAAAACAATATATGAGCTTTGTGTGCAGCTTATTGCATGCATAGACAAAGAAAGGGAGGGAGATCTCATATATACTATTATTGACTTGCTCAGCTTTTGTGCAGAAGCAAATCTTTTTTTAGCTGTTTATTTGTAACTTATAATAAAGACAAAACATCAAAACAAAAAAGGCTTCTGAAGTGAAAAATGAACAAAATTCACATTAACATTAAGGCGGGAACGGGAAATCTCATTGCAGTTCAACCTAAATAGCTTTTTTTTTGGTTTTTGACCTCGAATAAATGATATTTACGATACTAAAATGGGGTTTTGTAACATTCTGCAAATCTTAGATGTGACCAAAATAAAAAACAAAACAAAAAAAACAAACCTGTACAGCTTTAAAGGTTAGGAGATTATGTGCTCTAAAATGTGCACACGTCTGTCCTAATTTCCCTCCATGAATGTGTAGGCAAGTGCGGCGTGTGTGTGCGTGTACGGTAATGATGGTGGTGAGTCATACAGTTTCGGGAAGTATGCGCGTGTCTGGGGCCATCTGGCATCTGAATTATTAAAGGTGTAAAATCTGCAGTTTGGAAATTTCAGCCGTGGTCCAGATTTTAACTACACTTATCTCTCACTGCTTATCAGAGAGAGGGGCACTCCTCTCTGAACATCTCAGTGTCTGACCTAGAAATAAACTGCAAACAGGACTGTAGTATAGAGCCGTGGTTACTATTCCTAACCTAGCAGTGGGAATGCTCCGTATTGTACAGTAGCATCAGTGCAATGCAAATGCTGTAGCAAAGCCTCACTGCACCACATCTAAAGTGATTCACACTGCAATGCCACGTCACCACTATCAAAAAGAAGCTCCACAGTGTGTGTGACCCAGATACTTTACTCGCATACTGCTTCTCTGCTATATGAGTGACCTAGAAACATGCATATCCCTCAACTATCCCTAAATAAGAGAAGTGAGGCATTACTCTCAGCAGTATGTGGACCTTTAACTGACCCCAGAACCAAAATAGTCTATTCAAGATATTCATTTATTCAAGATGTTGCCTTGCAGGGAAGTACAACATTATTTCCCTAATCTATTAGATATCAGAATTTGTGTTTAAGCTTTTTTTCTCTCTGGTCTTTAGCAGCTCAAGGATGCAGTGAGGACTGCAGGAGAGTGCCACCCCCAAAACCTAAGAGGAACCCCAACACACAGCTGAGTGTTTCCTTCGATGAGTCCTACATTAAGAATCACGGAGGCAGCGGGATCTGCCCATCCCGGCCGCTCCATCACACCACATCCCCATGCGAACGCAACCCATCCCCTCCGCAGAGCGACGAAAGCCCCACGGACGACTGTGAGGACGAGCCCGTCTACATCGAAATGGGCGGGATTGACGTTGGACCGCGAGAACCTTTGAAGAGTGAGGATGAAGAACCAGGGGAGTCGGTGTATGAGGAGATGAAGTATCCAGCTCTGGATGATATGGAGTACCGTACGGATCCAGTGGGATGCCGTTCTGCGTGCCCGACCCCGGCGCCCTACGACCCGGAGCCTCTCAGTCGCTGTTCCACGCCTCGGAATATTCCCCTCTGTGACATTCCTGCACCCTTTCCCAATCTCCTCACCCACCGCCCTCCGCTGTTGGTGTTCCCGCCTGCACCCGCTCAGTGTTCGCCCAACTCAGATGAGTCCCCCCTCACCCCTTTAGACGTAACCAAATTGCCCATGCTGGAGAACCAATCATACAGCAAGTCTCCCACCTCTTCCTCTGAGCCGCCCTCCTCTGCACACATCCGTAGGGAGCTCACCGCCACCCCAACACTCACCGTCTCCGGCCGCTCCTCTGCGCCTCCACTGCCCTGTACGCTCTACAAATCCTCCTCATCCTCCTCATATCAGCGTAGTCACTCTGCTTGCCCATCTCCCGTCAGCATGGGCCGCTGTCTCACCCCTCTCAGCCTCATGCGTACACCTCCCTTCGATGCTCCGATGCCATTTCCCGGGGGGCTGCCAAGAAGTGCTTCCGCCACCCCTCATGGCAAAGGCTCGCCACCTCAAGATGGCGTAGGACGGCTCCATGGCTCAATGCAGAATGTGTCATCAGGGCGATCACGGACACCAACCAGCCCGCTGGATGAACTGACCAACCTGTTCACCACAGGCAGGAACATGCTGAAGAAGAACGCCAGCGGCCGAAAGTCAAAAGAGCCTGGAGAAAGTGAGTCACGTCCAAGATTTGTCTCAACATTAGGGGACGTAATGAAACTAAATTAATTGATTATTGGTAGCAAGTATAGCTTTTTAACTACATCTCCAATAATACTCTTCCTTTCTTAATTTAATCAGACTTCAGTAAATGTGTTGGTTAGACTGCAACAGAAGTAATGACCGGCAAATTCTGCAAAATCTGAGAAAAAGACTCTTTCAGTGACTCTATGAACTATTGATGGAGTCAATAGCCAAATATTTTGACTCTTATAAACTCTGGAGCAAATTCAAATCAACGATGTTTATTTTTATAATCAGTCATAATTCATTCCTTGTTCTGATTAAATAGTTCAATCCAGCCAAATTAGGAAGCTGTACGTAGAATGCATCACTTTTATGGTTCCATGTTTGCTGCTGTTTCTGCCAAATTCCATTCATTTAATCTGGCCCTACCAAGCCAACTCTGATACAGATCGCATGAGTTAATCTGAGGAGATTAGAGACTAAAGCGGACAGCGGGTCCCTCAAAACCTACACATGGCATTAGGCCATCAGGCAGGATTACTTTTAAATATGTAAACATCATATTTAAATACAGATATTCATGCCACAATAAGATGCGAACAAAATCAGTGCAGCAATGCAGGAAAAATAAATTTGCTACTAGGGTGCAAAATGTTTAGAATTCACCCCCAAAAGGCATGAAAGTGCAAATTTGGTGCCAAAAATATAATGGACCAGTAACAAAATAACATAATGCAGACATCACTTTCATGTAAAAGTTTGCATTAATCCTCCTATTAATCTTTATTATTGTATTGTATGTTATTTGTATTGAATTGTTTTCATAAATCCATGAACAACAGTTTGGTTTATGTCAATTAATGAAGAGAATCAAATGCTTTATATTGCGGATTGAGCTGCAGATAAACACCAGAGTTGACATCGAGCTGAACTGTTGCATCCCTCTTCAGATCTTTTATTGTCGAAGGGATGTTTGACAGTCAAACACAAATCCTCGTTTACAGAGGGATACCTTTACATATACCATAAATCACATCAGAAGTGCCCAAAATTCACAGATCCATCCTTACTCAGTGCTCTTAGCAACTACAACATAGCAACAGCGGAAGGAAGAAAAATCCCTGTTTCTTATTTGCAGATTTTCTCCCTGTGGGTAATGCAGCCAATCACAGCTCAGGGCATGCCGGTCTACAATGGAGCAATGTGATAGCACTGCCTCTGAACTCAAATCTCTCTGTTTTGTCCAATCAGCACATACTTTTCTCTTATTAAGCCAATCAGGCAGCTGACACAGCTGTGTAGAAGGGGAGAGTGGAAACAGAGATTTTTTTATTTGATTATTCATTTTTTTACTATTTCACTGTAATGAGACAAGCATTCATCAGTTGATGTTTACATTCACAAAAGAGAATCACACTTGCTGTTATAATCTTGTAAATCTTGTGCATTGTTAGTCTTTTATGTATAGATTGTTAGCCAGTTGTTTTATACAGGCGCAAGTAATTCCTCACCAAAGAGTCTCTTGACATCACTTTGTAATAAACACCCACGTTGTTTACAGTTTGCATATACCACCAGGACATTAAGAAGGGGTTGCTATATTATTTATTTACCATAACATCTGTGTACAAGCACTGCATGGAGGCCAACAAGCACAAACAGGCTGTGTGTGTGTGTGTGTTTTTCTCTGTGACTATGACTCAATGGTGTTATGAGCATTGAGGTTATCATGGAACTGGGGCTATTTTTTCTTCAATTATGTGGCAGTAGAGGCAGCAAAAGCTAGCCTGACCCACTTACCATTTAGTTAATCACCTCTCTCATTGTCATACAAACACACACACAGACACACACGTGCATGCATGTATCCGCACAAATCAAGATGGTTTCTATGAGGGCATGATCGGAGACGTTTGTAAATATTTCTGCAGTTTAAAGCTTATAAAGAAACCATATTGAGATGCAAACATGATGGAAGTCAGTGATGCA
Organism: Craterocephalus eyresii; assembly: GCA_037177035.1. Lineage (NCBI taxonomy): Eukaryota > Metazoa > Chordata > Actinopteri > Atheriniformes > Atherinidae > Craterocephalus > Craterocephalus eyresii. The sequence continues at coordinate 12,384,626 of JBBBVT010000008.1, forward strand.
CATGTTCTATTTAAGCACTGATAAGGTTGAATCAGAAACAAACAGCAGGTCCACTATAAGCATTTCCTACAGGTATGGATTGGTTTATTTTATGTAAAGTTTAAGCAAAGACCCCATGTTAAGGGTTTATTCAGCGCTAAATGTGTGGATTAATAGCCATGTTTTGTTTTTGTTTTTTGTTTTTTTTTAAACTGTCATCAAGTCTTCCTATAAAATGGTCATACATTAGATTGTAAGGTGGTAAGCAAATAATTTGATATTGGATGAAACATTTAATATAAATGCATCTAAAATAACTGATAATTTTGTCTATTACTGTGTATCACAATACACAGAATTCTATTGCCTGTTGGCCCATGTTTTGTTCAACTTGCTTCCGCTGCTACTTTTAAAAAGTAGTGAGTGACATCTTGTGGAAATTTGGTGGCATTGCAGCACCAAGTCAAAATAACTGAATGGACCATTGTTTGGAATTTGCTCAACAAAATTTTAATGAATGTATATGATTCACTGGTTAAGCAGCTTACTCTGAAGATTGATATGACAAACAGAAGACATTTGAATGCCACAATCATATTCAAAATATGATTATGTTTGCTTTTTGCAGCAGAGTCCAAGGGCAAGTCTCACGGTGAGTCCAAGCGAGAAGGAAAAGAACGCCACAGTCACAGCAAGGAATCCAAGCGAGAATCCAAGGAGCGCCACAGCAAGGAGTCTTCACATCGAAGAGACAGAGACAAAGACAGAGACAGAGACAGAGAAAGAGACAAAGAAAGGGGCAGCAGCAATACAGAGCCTCTGCCCCACAGACGCAACAGCAAAGACCGCACATGTAGCAGTGTTGAAACACCACCTGTTCGGCGGGACAGCAAGGAGCAGGTCTGCAGCGGCGCAGAGCCTGTCCCTGGAAGACGGGACTCCAAAGACAGGGGATGTAGCTCAGTAGAACCCATACCTTTGATAAGAAGAGATTCCAAGGACAGAGGGATTAGCAATGGGGAAATTATGCAAAGGAGGGACAGCAAAGATAGGAGCGGGGGACACGGAATCGAGACTTCACTGAGGCAAGACAGCAAAGATAGAGACAGACTTCTAGATCAGCCACCTGAGCTGTTACCTAGGCAAGACAGCAAGGAAAGGTCCAGAAATGGTTTGGATTATAGAAAGGAAAGCAGAGAAAGACTGCTTGATCAGCCACCTGAGCTCTTACCCCGACAGGATAGCAAAGAGCGAGCCAGGAACGGTGTGGACTCTAAGCCCGAAAGCAGAGATAGACCACCTGAGCTTCTGCCCCGACAAGAGAGCAAAGACAGAGTTAGGAATGGACTCGATTACAGGCACGATGGCAAAGAACATCGTCCTGATTTGTTACCCAATCAGGATAGTAAAGAGAGAGAAAGAAGCGACACTGAACACAGACACGAAGGAAGAATCGACCAGCCTCCAGAGATCTTGCCCCGACAAGAAACATCCAGAAGCAACAAGGAAAGGGTTGAATTTAAGTACGAGGGAAGAGATCGGAGCTGCCACAATGGAGGAGATCACCCTCCTCCTCTTTTACCCAGGCAGGATAGTAAAGATCTGAGTAGGACTGGGCTTGAAGTGAGACGAGACAGCAAAGACAGAAGCCTCAATGGGTCAGAGCAGCATCATCATGATGTCAAGAGCACCAAGAGTCCCTCTGCCGCGGAGTATCGGTGTGATAATAAAGAGCGTGGATACCGGTCAGATGGTACACCGCGGCGAGATAACAGAGGAAATTACAATATGGGCCAGACAAAAGCACAAGAGAGGAATGGCAGCACAATGTCAGGGCAGCATTCAGCAACTACCACACCCACTCACCATGGAAGATCATCAGGTAGCCCACCCATGACCGTAGGAACAGGAAATGGTGAGGAGCTAGACCTAATTTTTGACAAGATATCAACAAAGTATTTTTTTTCAAGCTAAAAAAGATGCGACTAAGCTTTTCTTATATTTTCTTTCCTTTGCAGATTTAAAAACATCATCAAAGTACAGCCGGTCACCTTCTATGCCTACTAATCCTTCCCCAATGGGTACGCCACAGAGGAGAGCTGCAGAGTCACACCACAGTCAGGTATGGAGATCCAGTTGCCTATATTATTATTTTTTTGTACCAATGGTCCAAGAATTTTTCTTTTTGACTACTGTCTCACTATAATAATAAACTCTTTAATATCTGAAATAAAGATTATTGAGTTTAATCTGTTGAAAGTGGCCTACTCATTATAACATTCCACACTGCTTCTGATCATTGTTTTATATATCTTTAATCTTTGAGTGTGTTTATTATCCTGTATGGTGACCTTGAGTGTTGAGAAAGGAGCCCACAACTAAAATGTATTATTATTATTAGTAGTAGTATTATTAACTCAGTTTATAACACTTTTGCCTATTTGGGACATTTTATATTGATCTCAACTTCATAATACAAAGTCCAAGTCTTCCTAGCTTCCACAATGTCAACATCACAATATGCTGTATAACAGTATTGCAGAATCATATGACACTATTGTTTAGTGCAATTCTAGATACAAGCAAAAAAAAAAAATCATGTCCCTCATAGGTCACTCAGGATAAAGTAGTGAGTTTCAAGAGATTTGAAAAACATCATTGATTTATTATGAAACTGCAGACACATGGGGATAGTATAGGAAAGTTGTGTATTTGATATGAGGTAGGATATAAAACAAATGTATTGTTGATCTGGCAGCAAAAGTAAGGGACATTGAAACTAGTTGCCCTAAGTCTTTTCCCATCATTGATTTTAGATTTATTCAAAATAATATTACCAGTTAAATTTTATTTCTCGTACTTAATTCTGGTCAGTTTGTAATTATATCAAATGATTCACATACAGTTGAAGAAAGTTATTGGATTTTTTAGATTTGGTTATCTGTCTAATAAAAGTTGGGGAATTGTAAATCAGATTAAACTACTTGAACATGATCCCATATCACTATTGATTATTTTTGTGTTGATTTGTTCATATGTTTATCTTTTAAAGTTCATTCAGTTCTGACTGTAGTTTTTGTACATTCATTAATGTCTTCCTGTTGTTTGGGGGTAATTAAAGTGTCAAGAATTATTCTGAGTTTATTCTCATTTCATTTCATGTATTCTTTGTCCCTCAGATGCCTCAGATGCCATGGATTTGTGGGGACACCACCATGCTAGAGCAGATAGAGAGAAAACGCACCCTGTGCATGGAGATCCGCTCCAGGCAGCATCCGCACCTGCAGAGATCTCTGGAGAGGCCTTCACCTCCTGACAGAAATGAGGACATACACCAGGAGCGAAGTCAATGCAAGCAGGAGAGCGCATCCGTCCTCCCAGGCTGGGGAAAGAGCAGCGGGACCAAGAAGATCCGTCCTCCTCCTTATCCCACCCAGACAACTGTGTTCTGGGACACAGCCATCTGACATTAAAAAGAAATAAAATAATCCTCCACACCACACAACCCCTAGTTACCCACTCCCTTTCCCTCTCCCTGGTTGTACTGATTCTCCCTCTAAAACATCGGGGTAGGGGGGCTTCAAAAGCAAACCACAAAGAGAATGGGATGACAGAGGGATGATACTTGTTGATGTCAAAGGACCATTGTGGTTACCACAGCAATATTTCTGCTTGTTCAGGTTGTCATGTTTTCTTATCATCACTGGTGATATTTGATATTTTTCTATTTCATGTGACTGGACTCTTGTATTATAATTAGTAGAGTAGATATTTGATGATGAATAAATATTTTCTAAATGAGACGATGGGGATCCAGAAGCAGCTTAAATTATGTATAGTAGATGTAGAGGCATCTTATATTTGTTTTTATGTTATTTTTGTTTAGGTTATTTTACATTGGAAAGCATAATCTATCAATTATTGTACTGTAGTAGCATAATTTTCTTATGCCCAACTGGTTTTTTGGCGCACAAAAGCTCTAAAATGAATGGACTGCTCAACTCTATCTATATATACTTTACATTTTTACTGTTGTATTGTAAGTGGAGGAGTGAACGTCAACGTGCTTTAGATTCCAGGGCTCTCCATACCTGGTCCAGTATGTTGTAGAATGTACAACAGTTCCTAACAGGTCCTAAAACAAAAACAGGAAACTTTGTGTGCTTCAGTTTGTATGTTGTGGTAAGAAACTGAGTAGTCACTATTGTAACTCCAAGCCTCTCAAAGCAGTTGAATTGTTTTATTGGAAACAGTTCCTTTAAAGCGACAGGAATCATTTTATAGTAAGTGCTGGCATTTTGTAGAGGACAAAGTTTGAAAAGTTTCTGTTGTATTTAAGATACACTATGATGGTGGGTTGGGGCAGTAGAAGGTTAGAACATACATTATTATCTGCTTACTTTCAAAGACCAGCCAAAGCATGTAAAATTGAGATATGGGTGTGGTTGCACTTTGGATGGCTGGCTTTTTAAAACGGGGTCAGTGGCAATAGCTGGTGATTGCCAGCATCCTTACATTGCCATGCACAACACGAGCACCATGACAGTGTAAATACTTGATGCCAACAACCAACCTGTACAATCAACACCTGTTCTTTTAGATAAGTTCTTAATTTTACTGCAGATTATAATAATAGCCATATGCACTTGCTTAAGAAATAATTTTTCAAGATTATGCTTATATATTTTTTTGAAAATGTGTGGAGTTAAGGAGTCGTGCCATGTACATTACAATTTATGGCTGGAAGATAAAGCCTTAGGAGACTGGCTGTGTGTGACATGCAGTCGTTTATATTTGGTTGTCTTTGGTAATGTTCCCAATTCAATTGGCTGGCAACCATTTTAGTGATCAAATCGTTTAAGGACCTATGACATGGCAAAAGTTCTACCAAGGGGTTGGACAAGGGCCTAAAAATCTGTTTAGGCTTTTTTTCTTTTATAAAAAAAAGAAAAATCTGCACTACCCATCATCCTCGATCCCACTGAATCAGGCTGGTTGCATACATGTCCTTCTTCCCTCGCTTTCTCCCCCTATCTCAAACCCTCTCTGACTTCTATCTCAGTTGGTTTTCTTTTGCACATTAAAATGCAAATTCACATTGCCAAAAAAAATATGGATTTGAGAAACGAGCTAGTCCCGAGAGTACAAGTGCAGTACCCCTTCTCTGGTGCGGATCTATGACACAAAGATGGCTCCTTTATCGTATCTGTGTGTGAGAGAGGGAGAGAGTTGTGCTGTGTTTGTGAGCGTATGCCACACTGTATGCAGGTTGCAAGTAAAAAATGATTGTTTTAAGACTTTCACTTTGCCCTATCATGACATTGGTGGGTGGGAGTCTGGAAATGTAATGATGATGTACAATCTTTTTGTGTGTATAAACGTGCACTGTGAAAAAGGTAGAGAGAGCACCGCACTGTCAGTCCTCTGTCTTAAAGCACTGAGTGTTCTCTTGTTTTGCGTTACAAAAAAAGGAAAAAAAAACATGTTTGAGGAAAAAAGTACTGTATTCTGATTGTCACTTGGGTTTTGTTGAGAGAAATAAATAAATATGAACTTGAAAACTGCTATGAAAAAAACCCCAGTATCCTGTTGAATTAATTTGTTTTTGCTTATCTTGGGACATTCTAAAGCAGCTAGTTTTTCAAGGGTCCTTGCCACTGAACTTTTAATGACTCACTCATTTTAAAAACATTTTAATTGAGGAACACTACTAAGGGGGAAAATAAAGGTTTTATGAACATTTATTTTAAAAAGAATCTAGTATAAAAAGAAGTCAGTACAAAACAAATAAACAACTTGCTAAACATCTTCAGAAATAATTATGTATAACCCTGAGTGGAAATCTGAGTAGGATTTAAAGTGTAGATTATGTTAAAATGTTTTAGAAATTATTAAAGATAAAACTTTTAAAAAATGAGAAGAGGAACTTTATTTTACTCTGATGCAAACATTACACTGGCTGGTGTTATGTCGCTGCTTATCGGCTGCTTTGATGGTGGTGGGCTCTGCTGTGGTGAACTGCTCCGTATTAATCACAGTTGTCAGCCAAAAACTGTAGAGGTTGGCAAAGTAATGACAGGACCCGCTTGCACCTTGACACTCAATGAATGGGTGAGTTCGGAAATCCTTAAGGCAGCTACCTGAAGAAGACAGAGACTGTCCACCACCCTCGTCTCCTGCCCCTGTGTGCTGAGGACAGAAAGGCAACAGGTATTCAGTGATGTCAGGCTCAATATATTTTCTTAAATCCCATCAACATTTTTAATCAAACTCACCAGGAGGAAAGAGTACCCTGTCCACAAACTCCTCCAGCCAGGTGGGCATGGAGCGATCATGTGGTCCTGACTGTGGAAAGCCACTGCCGGTGCAAATGTCTCACAAACCACACAGCGGCTGATGTGGCTGCGAATCTCTGAGCCAAATAGTGGCATCATGGGTATGGGGGCAGTGGTGGAGAGCCAATAGGACTTGTCATTGCGATTGGAGTAGCGGCAGATCCCTTTGTTGCAGTAAGAGAAAGGCATGGTGGAGAAAACAGGGAGGCAAGAGCCAGGTTGACCTGCAGGGAGAGAGGGGGGATTATAAAAAAACATACATAAGAGAGGATTTTTCAAACCCCAAAGATATTAAACTAATTTCAAGTAGGCACATTTCTTTTATTGTCACTCACCCAGATCTTGTGTGTGAGCCTTCTCTTGCCCCTCCAGGTAAATGAGACTGTATCCTAGCCAAAGCTGGTTGCTGCCTGCAGGGCACTGAGGCACCAGAACTGACTGGCTGTGGATAACTACAAGGAACCCAGATCTCAATGGTTCCCTATAACCTGGTGCTCCTGGGTCACCTGGGGGACCAGGGATACCTGGAATTGGGAGGGTTAACAAAATGGGCAAAAAAAGAGCTTAAACCTACAAACAAAAAAACATGATACAACATAGCTCATGCCATGAATGATCAAGCAGAAATAAAGTTAAAAAAGAACAGAAAAGGGCATGTGTATGTTTCAACAATGTGAATGCTCTGATTTTTCACCTTGACGCCCATTAAATCCTGGCACACCATAATCTCCTGGGTCTCCAACTGGACCGTTGAGACCTGGGGGACCTGTTCCTCCTGGAAAACCAATAGACCCTTTAGGTCCTTTCTCACCTGTAACATAAGAGAAAAGAAACATACGTAGCAGAGGTAAAAGGAGGACAATAGAAAGAGTACACAACACAGATTTTTACAGCACCAACCAGATTTATCCACATACAAACACTATACAAAATATTCTTACCTTTTTGTCCTGGATATCCAGGTGGACCCATATTACCTGCGAGTCCATTAGGTCCTGGGAATCCAGGTGGTCCCGGAAGTCCCTTGTGAGCCAGGCATAAATCAGGGATCAAGTCACCTGGTAAACCTTTTTTACCTAGAAAAATCACCCAAAAATGTATTAGACTGAAACAAATACATTTTTTTCTTTTTCTTTTTTGGCATTTTTAAACTCAGCTGCTGTAAATAATGAAATACATTTATATAAATCAATTTCTTTGCTACAATAACATTCACCTTTATCTCCAACAGGTCCTTTTATACCCTTACAGCCTGGAGGCCCAGGAGGACCTCTCTGACCTTTGGGTCCTAGCAGACCAATTGGACCAACAGGACCTCTCTCACCTGTCAAAGTTTGACAACATTTGAGTTTTCAAGGTGAATGGCAGGGCTGTAAATCACCAGTGGTATCACTCATGAACTTTAATTTACCCTTTAGGCCAATATGGGCATGGTAGCTCTGAGGCCCGGGAGGTCCTGGAGAGCCTTTATTTCCCTTTTGGCCTGTGAACCCGGGAAGACCAACTGGTCCTGGATCTCCTTTGGGAAAATGATTGCTTCCTGGTTCCCCAGGTAATCCAGGGGGGCCTGAAGAACCAGTCACAGATACTTAATACACAGGTTGAGATCCATATCCATGGATTATTCACAGTAATCCATGTGTGGTCCTTTCCCAGTAAGGTATATCAATGAGCATAAATAAATACACACCTGGTGGTCCGAAGGATCCTTCATATCCAGTATCTCCTAAGTGTCCTTGCAAAGGTGTTTGGCATTCTCTACCAGGAGAACCCGGTTCACCTGGTTGGCCTGGAGGACCTAACGGCAGAAATACAAAATACAGCTCAGGTGGAAACAACTAGCCGAGACCAGAAATCAAGTGTCAAAATTGGGGATGTTCGATAACAAAAAAACACATTAGCGGCATGTGAAGTGAGATGCCTAATAGGCTACAGTAGTAGAGACCTGATAAAAACAGATGCACTACCTGAATTTCCAGTTGGTCCTCTTGGGCCTTTAGGTCCAGGAAAAGAACCTCCTGGAGGTCCTGGGGGACCCCTGACACCTTTTACTCCAGGAAAACCTATTTCTCCAGGAGGGCCAGGGAGATCTATGCCTTTACAGTGAGAGTGTGCACATTTAACACAATATTACATCAAAGCATATTCAGATTTTCTCTTATGAAATGATTTAACACATACTCTTGATTAACAGTGAGTCAAAACCAGACACTTTAGCTGTATTGTTGATGGACATTTTTGGAGTCCTTGACAGCTACGTCATTGCACATTTCAACACCATTATTTCTTCTTACCATTTGCTCCTTTTATCCCTTTTGGACCTCTTAGGCCATCCAAACCATCTAAACCAGGTGGTCCAGGGGCTCCTACCATCCAAGAAAAAAACTGAATCAGGCATTTTTATATATATGTTAACCTTCTTATAAAATTCTAATCATCAACATAACTTCACATCTGAATAGTTGCGTACAACTTACCTGGCAGTCATATGGCAAAATCTCTTGGAAAAACAGGTGAAAGCCTTTGCAGTTCAATATACAACTCTAGCTTTACTGTGCAAGTCTGTGTCTTACTTATCCAATAAGAACAGAACACTCAATGCACAGGAAATAAGTACCTTGTCTTCCATACGGACCAGGTGGGCCTGGTAGCCCCACGCCTCCTCTATCACCTGGAGGACCTGGAAGACCTGGACGACCTGGTAGGCCGTGTGGTCCAGGAAAGCCTGAGAGAACAAATATTAAAAGTGCTCAAAAAAGCTGAAATTAGAAACTGAAATGACAAAAAGTTTTTGCTTGGTTACATTAGGACCACAATAGATTAATGATCTCTTGCCCCATTATGAATCCAGCAGACCACTGAGATCATCTGAAACTGGTCTCCTATCAGTTCCCAGAGTCAGATCCAAACTTGGAGAAACTGTATTCAGCTTTTATGGGCAACATGTCTGGAGCAAACTCCCAGGAAGTCTCAGATCAGCTGAAACATTCAGTTTATTCAAATCCAGGTTAGAGACCCTCCTGTTCTCTGTTTCATCTACATAGTTTTTATCAGAAAGTTTAAATCTGCACAGTTTCTGCACTCTTAAATTTTAAATTTGATAATGTTTTTAATCATTTGTTATTTCTTAATCTTTAACTCTTAGTAAAGGTCTAAAGTATCTCTGCAACATCAAACAGTCCACCACTTACACGTAATCTCAAAAAAATGGTAAAATATACAATATATTTGAACATCTGTTATACATACATAGTATTTACACTTTTCTTTTTACTCCAAAGTACATATCAAAAGAACACAACACAAAAAGATTGCTGATTTTCAACCATTTTCCCTTGAAACCTATGTTGAAGAACAACTTCATCAAGTGCGTCAAGGCCTTAAGTTCAATAACTTTCCTCTTCTACAACTGGTTAAAATATTATGTCTTTGTTTTTTCTTTATATGACCGTGATACTCTGTTGAGACATAACAACCCAAATTGCAGTGTCTCACTGTATAGCAGGTATTCCAGGTGTAAAAACAACAATCAACTCAACTTAACTTTATTTGTAGAGCCCTCTCACACAACAGCAGTTGTAACAAAGTGCTGACAATGTAAAATATTGTACATACAAACATTTGCGGACATATATAAAAAAATACATATATGCGGACC
>JBBBVT010000008.1:12395956-12407606 GCA_037177035.1 Craterocephalus eyresii
GTCTGGGTTTCCCTGCTCAGGCTGCTGCCCCCGCGACCCGACCCCGGATAAGCGGTAGATAATGGATGGATGGATGGATGTACTCATGTAGTTGAGTACATCTGGAATGGCTTGCTGTGTAGGATAGCCGAATTCTGCTCCTGCCATGTTTTTTACACAACAAGAAATCATCTCTCTTCGACAGATGGACTTCTTCTTTAGAACAACCAGATAGTTATTGCAGCAATTCTGAAAGCTTATATCCTGAAACAAATTTATGAAGGTTATCAAGGACTGAAAGGGTTCTGCAGAAGAGGCAGGAAAAAAATGCAGCCTGACCCATCACTAGCTCTGATGATTGGCTCTGCTAATCTGTACAGGCATGTCTTCTGTATGCTAGAGAGAAAGATTTAACAGATGTTAAATCTAAAGGTTTACTGAGAAGTACCTGGTTCTCCTTGGTTTCCTGGTTCCCCTGGAATGCCTGGTACTCCAGGCTGTCCTGGCCATCCGCTTGCACCTGGGTCACCTGGATCTCCTGGACTCCCTCTTAGTGCTAGAGAAGATGATTAGTTAGAATTGTGATTTCAGTTATTTCTCCACTCACTGGCCCTAATTTATCAAACATACATGGAAATGAGTGCACATATTACCATCAGAAGGATCTTACAATGGGAGTCGCGTGGCATTGATGAAATGTTTGTATCTGGCTGATTCCATTTTATGAATTATGTCTGAAATCCATCATCATCTACATGTTACACCCTTAATTATTCGTGTTTCAGAGGCCTTGCCCAGGGAGACTACTTTTCAGGCAAAGAGATCCGTGCCATCACTACAGAAGTGCTAGCATCCCTTGCTGCTCCTCTGGTCACAGTAAATCTGCTATTGTCCAGATATGACAGGCAAACTGTGAAAGCTTTTCTTTTAAACAAAAACGCATATTTTCACTGTAATAACATCAGCTTTACTACAATGAAATAAGGTCTTACAGAAGAATAAAGAAACATTCATAGCCTTATTTGCCCTAGACACAAACTTAATCATAGATGTCCACTGTCTTAATAGACTTATTTGCGGGAAGAAGAAAAAAACAGCCAGAAGGGATGGATGAGCTTGAAGTAACGGAGAAAACCCAGACAACACAGGAAAAGTATAGGTCGTATGAAGTCAAACTTTTTTATAGGCCTACTAACATTATCCTATGAAGCGAAATGAATATAAGAACACTTTTTAGAAGTCACAGCAGCCTCTGTAGCCTATCTGGTTCCACTTTTTTTCTCACGTTGCCCCACCAGCCTGCTGGCTGTGTCCCCTTGTAAACTCTGCTATGTCCTTTTGGAGCTGCTGCAGAAACCTCTGTCCATCCTCTTTGGTGTCAGTGAACATTGTGACGATAATGTGGACATTTATTTCCTCAATGTTCCATACTACATAAAATACAGCACAGATCCCATCTGTGGATCCCTCTTTACGAATACCACATTATCTGTGAGGTAAGACTGACTGAAATTGTACAAGTGATCCCATTTCTCTGATCTTTTCATGTGCATTTTAAACTGTTTATCTGTCTGTTACTTTCCCAAATCGTTCAATTTTATTTTATTAGTTTTGGGTTTCCATTATTTATTTATTTTTCAAATCAGTTGATGCATTGAAATATTGAATAAGTGAGTGTTTATGCTTAGATGGCAGCTTGAGGTTTATTTGATAGTTATTTTCAGTGTCTGCTGAGCTGCACCATAAATCCTCACTGACTCAAACTTGCATACACAATCTCAGACCTGTGATGAGATTTGATCATATGTCCATTTCAAAAATGATAGATGCCACACCTTGTGTGGAAATGGTTGTGCAGAGAGATTTTTTTCATGCATTCAGTTGATAAATGAGGGTCATTGTGTGTTAAGGAAAACAAAACATAATCTATAAGATTTAATTTGTTCATTGTGGTATCTTCTTAACTCACCACTAGGCCCTGGCTCCCCTGGAAATCCTTTTGGTCCTGGTAGCCCAGGTTCCCCGTAAGACTGCCCTTTAGCACCTGGAATATTTTGTCGAACAAAATAAGACATGTAAAATATACATCCAATGGTAGTCATGTTAAAAAATAAAAAAATCCCTGTCACCTAACTTACCCTTGGCACCGGAAAATCCCTTTTGCCCTGGAATACCTGGGAGTCCCTGGGGACCTGGATCTCCCTGTGAGACACAACAGGATACTATGTGGAATTTCTTTTCATACAGTATATACATTTGTAACTGCAATTATTGTTCAAACAATAAGTATATAAAGGAATAATGACAAATAGTAACAGACTGAGTTGAGTCTATGATGTCAAATTGAGTAAGGACCCTCTGTCTCTACTCCTTGGTTTGCCTGATGAGGAACTTAAAAAAGCTCATTCTAAAAGACTTCTGTGCATCCCTCCTTTCTGTGCAAGGATACGCCACTGAAATGGATAGATTGCAAACCTCCAACAATAGCTGGATGACATGATACCAATGGAATATATGCAGACTGGTCTGAATATAAGATTAAGATAATTTCCATTAAATTTAGAAACTATAGGGCTTGGAATTGGTTTTGGAAATGAGAGGAGCTTCTGATGATGATATAGAGGAAGATGTTTCAGAATGTGCGGACCACCTTTCTGAAAATGACACGTAGCATTATAATTAATAAACGTAATCTAAAAAGGTATAAGGTAAATCACACAAGTTGTGTATATTGCTTGTAAGGAACATACATTAAAGTATCTGCAAGTATCAGAGGATTGAAGTATAATCTTCTGAGTAGCATTACATAAATTTATAAACAATTTTGTGGTGTACTTTTTTTGTTTCTCAGCCATGAGCATTGGCTGAGCAACAAAAACATGAACACCACGTAAGGGTTAATAATTTGGGTTGAATATATGGTTCTAAAAGACTTCTGTGCATACAGCTATGCATTCTATTCCCAGATCACCCCAGTTTTTCATTACACCGTTTCATTAGAATCTGTCCATGTGTTTTAGTTAACTAACTGTTAACAGATACTAATAAGATGACAATAATAATGATATGGACTCCATACCCTTGTAAACATATATATACAAACAACCATATAAAAACAGTCATTCATACATACATGTATACATCTAATTATCCCCATCCACACCCACACCATATGGTACCAGAGCACCCAGGCAATAAATTAGCTTCATTGTGTACCGGATCTCCATCGTCTCCAGGATAACCTCTTGGTCCAATGAAGCCTTTAATTCCAGGAGTGCCTTGGGATCCTGGTAATCCTGCCCTGCCTGGAGCACCAGCATAGCCCTTAAATCCTGGTGGTCCTGGCCTTCCGTCAAGCCCTGTATCGCCTGGCAAGCCTTTTGCACCTTTTGTGCCTGTAAGGGATCCAAAACATTCATAATCATACAATTCTGTTTCCATCCATCCATTTGCTGTACTGCTTATTCAGGGTCGTAGGTGGGCTGAAGCAAGAGGTAGGGTACACCCTGGAACAGGTTGCCAGTCCATTGCTGCGCCAACATATAGAGACAGATAACCATTCACACACACTCACACAAAGTGACAATTTAGAGTGGCCAATTAACCTACCATGCATGTCTTTGGACAGTGGTAGGAAGCCGGAGTATACCCCATGCGCACACAGGGAGAACATGCAAACTCCACACAGAAACACCACTGTTTCAAACCCTCCTCAACACGAGGCAGAAGCCCCCTCTGCCTCCAACTCTGCCCGGGGCCCGAACCAGCGACCTTCTTGCTGTGAGGCAGCAGTGCTAACCACCACACCACCTTGCAGCCCACAATTCTGTTTATTATTTCTTAAAAAAGAAATGGAAACAAAATATTTTAGGAAGTAAACAGAATAAAGCTTCCTTACCCGGATCACCGTCCTGGCCTGATGGCCCTCTTATTCCTGGAAGCCCCAAAGGGCCCTTTGTCATCAGAGCAATCACTGATTGTCCTGGAAATCCATTGGGTCCACGTTCACCTGGATAAACCGCAGAGTTCAGACAGAGAAAACACAGCACAATGACCTGGAACTTCGTTGCTTCAAAACTGATGTCTACAACTTGTTCTCACAAATATTATCACCGTATCAAGTTACACAAAAGGTTTTAGTATTTATAATTATCTATGTATCTGAATATCTTTCATGGGTGACTTGAGTGATGTAGGAGACACCATAACTTGAATATGGATATATGTATCGTATATTTAGTATCTATTCAGTATATATACATTGGTGGCTGTGCCTTCACGCTTTGTCGTCAGAAATGTGATCTCCGTATGCATCAGTCGTCCCAGTGGGTCAAACACCCAATAAGAATAATTACTATCATCAAAGATTACTTTATATAGAGACCCACCTTTATAACCAAGAGGTCCCGGATCTCCTGGATCACCTTGGGCTCCATCAACACCTCTGTCTCCCTGTTTACCTCTCAGTCCAGGAGATCCAGGAAGCCCTTGTAAACCTGCTGAAATCCTGCCAGGGGGGCCCCTTTCACCTATATTGCCAAAATTGAAGTTTATATTTATATTTAGGACACGCAAACTAAGACAATAAATGTTGCAAGCTGCTGTACATGAGTGAGTATGACAACCCTGTTTGAGACTGAAAAGAGCTGGAACAACTGTTAGACTGCATGTAAAAAAAAAAACAACAAAAAACAAAGGTATGATTGAAATAATTAAAAAGACGTTTCTTTGGCATGCCCCAGACTTACCTTTGTCTCCTGGCCAACCATTGATACCTGAATCTCCCAGGGGGCCAACAGCACCCCTTGGTCCAATGGAGCCTGGAGCTCCTGGAGGACCAGGCAAACCTTGTGGACCTTTTTGTCCACGGCCAGCTGGACCTGTATTTCCTCTCACACCCTTTTGACCAGGGTAGCCTGTGCAACATCATAAAAATTCACCCAACATAATTTGCATGAATCTATATGAACTATTAATCAAATAGAATTTTGTGCTCACCTGGCTCTCCCCTGTTACCAGGCTTTCCTGGACGTCCTCGAGGGCCTGGTGGACTTATCAAATCACACACGGTGCAGGCTGGACCTGGATAACCAATGTCTCCAGGGTCACCATGGATTCCCGGGTCCCCTTTGCGACCTGGTGGTCCTAGTTGGCCTTGTATGCCTGTAATTCACAATCCCCAATGACTGACTAGTCTTAAATAAGTGGAAGTATTAACAAACCCTAAAATGTTGGAGATTTGGAGATTACATACATACATACAAACACTTGTTACCTGGCAGTCCTGGATGTCCGGGAATACCAGGGATTCCACTCCTTCCCACAGCCCCACGGGGCCCTGGTGGGCCAGGCACACCTGGTGTGGCACTGAGGATTTCTCCTGGGGGACCTTTCCTCCCTGGGGGTCCGGTTAATCCAGGAAGACCTTGAGGGCCATCCAGGCTGAGTCCGCTTGAACCAGGGTGACCTGGATCTCCATTTAAACCTGGAAGTCCTTTGACAAATAAGACAGGCCTATAAACAAACAAGCAAATGTTCAAATGTTCATGTTTTTAATGCTATGTAAATGCTTACTGTTTCACAAGTTTAACCTGATCATTTGTTTTATGAGCATTACCTGGTGGTCCTATTCCTCCAGTTCCACCATCATCGCCTTTCATCCCCTTTGGGCCTAGTTCTCCCGGTGCCCCTCGAAAACCATCTCTTCCAGATTCACCTGGAATCCCTATGAACAGATCAAACAATAATGGGAAAGTGAAATTGTATCAATAAAAACCTTGTTGGCTGTCAAGTGATTACAGGTCCAATGACAGGAAATACAATGTCGAAAAGCGAAGTAAAAAAAAAGTTGGTTCAGCAAATATGGCAAAACTTACCTGGTGAACCTGGATCACCCTTAGGACCTGGTGGGCCAACCTCGTCTTCATGACAGCATCTCTCAGCATCACCTGGAGACACAACAATTGTTTAGGGGCCATAGTTTTTACCTAATGTAGGTGTGTCAGCCTAGTGAGAACTGACCTGGAGGGCCTGGTCGTCCAGGAGGTCCCGGTGCACCAGGAAGTCCCAGATTTCCCTGAGGTCCAGGTATCCCAATTGGGCCTGGGAGCCAAGGGCCTGGGGGACCCGCAGTTCCATGGTATCCTTTTTCTCCAGCAAGACCCGGGTAACCCTGTGGACCAGGTGGTCCTGGATACCCTGTCCCATCACCCTGCAAAAATATTGTAACATATCATAAGTGCATGTTAAAAGAAAAGTAGAGCTTAAAAATGTGGGACAGTGGAATAAATTTTTACCCACGCAGTGGAATTAACCAGCAACAGTTAAATATTTATTCATTTCTTTTCCCCTCAAAACAGACTTTATAGGGTTTGAAATATATACACACTTACTGGTGGTCCAGGGTCTCCCAGATGCCCAGGGGTACCATCCAATCCCGGCCTACCTATCTGTCCAGGAGGGCCAGGGTATCCAGGGTCTCCTCTGTCACCCCTAGGACCTTCCATAATCAAAAAGAAACAAGGCTATGAGCTAGTAGATGTATAAATTACCTACAAACAGACATGACTTGCATGCAGATTTATATTGTAGTACTGAGCAGTGTGGACAGCACATAAGCAATGGTTGCCTTCCTGTAGCGTTTTCAGTCTTGTACTGTGCTGTACAACTAAAAGTATAACAGATGCTCACCTTCAACACCCCCTAAAAATGGGTCACCTTTCTGACCCTTTTGTCCCTTCGACCCTTGATTTCCTTGGTTGCCCTGCAAGAAAATATTAAATGAAATAAAAAACAATTTTTTGTTGTTATTTAAAATATTAGACTTTTAAACATAGTTTAGAAAACGAGCATCAGCAATCCTGTCCTTACTTGTGGTCCAGTGAGGCCCTCATATCCCTTTAATCCTGGGTTCCCTATAGGTCCTGGAGCTCCTGGTATTCCTGGAGGGCCTGGATAACCAAGTGGACCAGGAGGTCCTATATTTCCCCTACCAGGCACACATTTGCATTCTCCTGGACAACCTTTTAAACACGAAGATGGCAAAAATGTATGACTCTATTTAGACTGCTTCATGAACTACATCAGGACTACATCTTCAAATGCAAATAATGATAATAATAAGGTTTACCAAGATATCATTTTACACAGACAGAGGGAAACACTAAACTTTGAACATTATTCTTAAAACTTCCTTTCTGTTATATTCCCGAACACTTGGACAATTAGGGCCCTCTCATGAATCATTGTGACCCTCCCGTCTACTCTCCTCTTGCACTCTTCATGCATTCACACATGCACAACTGTTACATGTTGTTATATTTGAGTCTACTGTAGTTTGACCATTAATGCCATTTGACATATCTGTTTATATACTCACCATCAATTCATTAGGTATACCTTGCTAATACCACATTGAGCCCCTTTTACCTTCAGAGCTGCCTTAATGTGAACATGACATAGTTTAACAAGGTACAGTATATAAAACCTTCCGCAGAGATTTGGGTAAATGTTAAGTCAGTATCACAGTTACTGTAGATTTCTCAACATATCTATGATGCAAAGCTCCCATTCAACCACATACTGTATTTAAGGGGCTCTCTTAGATTGAGATCTGGTGACTTTAAGGCTATTTTAGTTCAGTGAACACATTATCATGTCCAAAAAACATTCTGAAATGTTTTGAGCTTTGTAACATGGCACCTTATCCTGCTGGAAGTAGCCATCAGAAGACGGCACACTGTGGCCATAAAGGGATGGACATGGTTAACAACAGCACCAAGGTATACAATGCTTAGTTGGCGCTAACCACAGTGTTTTAAAAGCTTTTTCCACGCACTAGAAAACCACCTCCACCCGAATTAACCAATGATATCAGGCAAGATTAAGCTTTAGCAAATAAGGGAGAGAGCTGCTGCTTATTGAACATTTTCTCTCCTTCTGACCATTTTCTGTATACCATAGATGTAGATATCCCAGATCAACACTTTATGAAAAGCTCAGAACAGCCTGTCTGACACATAACCATTTTTTTACACTGGTTTTGTGTTACCTCAAAGGAGTCTGTCTGGTTTTATTTCTATCACGTTCCACACTTAAGTGTTAGAACACAAGAACACAAACAGGTATGTAAATGTGACAAGTACATGATCTAAATTAAACTGAGTTCACTTCTTTTATTGGAAATGACATAGAATACAATATTTTCTTTTGTTTTCAATGCAGAATAATTGCATGATTAACAGCAAAAGTTAACCTTTAATTCCTCTGAGACCTTTGTGTCCAGGAAATCCTTTGGGTCCATCATCACCAGGTTCTCCAGGTTCTCCAGGCTCACAATAGTAGTCTGTGACATTGACCAGCAAGAGATGACCATCATCATTAAGTAGCAATATCTAGAAGTCATTTCAATCAATGGTTGAGTATTAATTTAATTCAATAAAATAATTCAATTAATAAAAGTATTACCTCCACATCCTGGTCAGATCCCATGTTTGCCATACCATGCACAGAACAGTAAAAAAGATATCTGTCATGTTGCTGATCTGCATTTATCTTTCTAGATGAGATTAAATAGTGCAAAAACGAAATGCATGTGTAGTGTATAATATTGAGTGATCACAGATATACCTGGAGGACCTGGGAGGCCTGTGGCACCTTTAGGTCCTGGGGGTCCTTTTACTCCTTTGGTTCCCGGAAACAGCATAATTTCATATTCATTGTACATCCCAGGATCTCCCTTGTCGCCCTTTTCACCTCGAAGGCCTGGTGGACCAGGCAGACCAGGCCACTCGTATGCCTCTAAAAGAGTGCGAGAGAATGTGTGAAATATACAATCAAAGACTGAGTCCTGCATTCTCTAAACTTAATAATGAAGACCACTGATGATGAAATACAACCAACATTATATCCAACATAATCATTTCCATTACTATTCTGACTGTTGCAATACTCTGTTTTTTGTGAGTGCCTGAAAGGTGGAAGGAAGTGATCCTATATATTTTAAAGCAGACTAAAATAAATAAAAAAGGGTTAATCTAGAGCTTAGAGAAATACTAAACTCTGACCTGATAACCCTGGTGGCCCTGGAAGGCCAGGCATGCCCATGTAACCAGGCTCTCCAGGTGATCCATGCAATCCTGGATACCCACGGTCACCTTTAGCACCTGGAACCAATAAAAAGGATCACAATCATGATTCTTCTAAACTTAGAACAACAGTTTTTTAGGGTTAACTAAGATGAGTGCAGGAGATGATATAGTTTTACCTCTTGCTTCACTTCCATTATAAAACTCCAAAGGTCCAGGGGGACCTGGATCGCCAACGAAGCCCTTATGAGTGCAAAACCAGTGGTTAAAATAATTTCTTTGAAGGTTGATTATTGTTTCTTATAATTTGGAAATCAAACCAGCAACCACCAGAAGGCAGTAAATGCATATACATTCATAATTTATCGTGTTGCATGTTAATTTGATATTTAAACAAAGCTTACCTTTTCTCCAGTTCTTCCTATGAGTCCTGGGAGACCTTTATCTCCATGTATACCCTGCAAAATATCCATGTATTTTATGGTGAAAATAAAGTGTCTGAGCACAGTAATGTATGGAAAGTTAAAGAAAAAAAAGTACCACGGGTGTACCTCAGGTCCTACTGATCCATCTCTACCAGGAAATCCAGGTAGACCCTAAGGATGTCAATAATGACCTTGAATGCCATATTTGAATGTTTGTGTTACTGTAACAGCAACATGAGGTAAGATTTAAATAATCTACCCTAATTCCTGGAAATCCCAAAATTCCTTGCTCTCCTTTAATATCTTGTGTGTAGCTGTCTCCTCTTCCACTCTAATAAACATAAGAAATAATAAATCATGTGCATTTTTCTTTTTCATACTTGAAAGTTACCAAGCAAAACTTACGTTTATGCCCTTTGGTCCGCATGGTCCAGGAAGACCTGGGTTTCCCTAGGAAGCAAAAATAATCAAAATGTGGGGAAAAAATGTACAGTGAGGAGGATAAAATTTGATTTACATTTATTTTACAAATTTTGAAAAAACTGAATTGCAGCAATCCTTGTTAGATTATTCAGAAGGTTTCTTTAAAGCACTTAAAGACTGATATGCAGGGAAAAGCATAGATGAGAGAAATAAATGAGAACTTATCCTTCACCTTGTGGCCCTTCGGGGAAAGAATGTGTGCAGGATATTTGACAACTTCCTCGGCTCCTGGTGGACCAGGTGGGCCCTGATCACCCTTGTGTATGGTGAATACCCGGTGAATACATTCATTAAAACACCAAGTTGGATAGATCTATGCATATGCACGAGTTAAAAATACAAACATATATCAAAGCCTAAAACCTGTGGTTTCTTACATTATCACCTTCATCCCCCTGCAGTGATCTTCCAGGGTCCCCCTGTACAGAATTATAAACTTTCATGGTTTGCTCTGCATTGATGTAAATTGTCACACACAGAAGAATTTTATATCATTATTCCTTTTTTTCCACATAGTTCACTTACGAATTGTACAAACTGAAAAGCATATTACTCACCATTGGTCCTTTCACACCTTTACGCCCCTTAATGCCCTAAGAGATAAAACATTATTTGTGCTTATGCACTATTAAATTACCTTAAGGTGTTACCAGTTTGAACATGACAAATTTCTATACCTCAATCCCAGGAAGTCCAGGAAGACCTGTTTTTCCTTTAGGCCCAGTGATTCCTTTGCTTCCCTGAGTAAAAAGAAACCCCAGACAAAATAGTTTATTTTAAAACCATAAACAAAAAAGAAAACTATTGTTAAGTTAAGTCAGCTTTTTCATAAACAAAAAAATGATGTTATTTTCTGGTATGGTATCACAGATAAACATTTACTTGGCATCAAGGCTAGAACAGAAAACCTACAGGCAGACCAGGTTCTCCATATCTCCCACGTTCTCCCTTTTGAAGAGAAAAGAAGAAGATGAGCTATCAAAAGCAAATTCATGTGGATATAGTTTATGACTGTTGAGCATGACAAACAAAAAGGTCCTTCACTGAGGCCAACCTGACTGAACAGTTATAGAGAACTTACAGGAAGACCAGGAAGGTCAGCTCCATGCACAGGTTCCCCTTTAGCTCCTTTAGCACCCAGTAATCCCTAACAAGAGGAGGATAGAAAAGTTTACTTTAGCAACAAAGTAATAAATAATAGCTTTAACAATTTGTTTTAAGTCTATACTGTATGCATTACTCTTACTTAATACAACTGTGACAAAATGATATGGAAGTGGGTAGGAAAAGCATGGACATGTCCTGCTAATCTCTAGCAAGCAAGTCCTGAGTTGTCTCTACCATTCCCCACTCATAAGCACTGCAACCCCTCTCTGTACTTCTGCAACTACTCAATAGGGAATTCCTGTCTTGCAACCCATTTTAGCTTAATTAAACTTAATTAAACCCAGTTTAACCAAAGAGCAAACATGGGGTCTTTTGGTAGTTTGTTCCAGATTTTATAAGAATAAAATCTAAACACTAATTCTACTTGATTAGCTGTTGGGATGAAAAGCAAAACCTGATGATCTTAGCTCTTAAGTACTCAGTTATGTATGAATTGGGCCATATAATTAATGGAAATTTAATCACTCATAATATGGCACATTGGAATGTTTATCTGACTTTCACATAATA
>JBBBVT010000008.1:12415539-12429861 GCA_037177035.1 Craterocephalus eyresii
TTTTGTGAACAACAAAATACAATTCATGGCATTGAAAAGACCAGTGTTTAATGAGGCAGTGATATGTAATGTGGCATAAAATCCCTGTTCCTTCTCCAACAGTGCAGTCCACTCTAACGATATGAGGTAGAAATTTATTGTTTAAGAAATAACTTCATCATATCTGTAGCTCATGGTCAAGAGCTGACCTATTATATACAGTAGTAGAGTCTACCCACAGTTTGGCTTGTTGCTTCATTATTATCATGGTCATCAATACACTGTTGCTCCTTTTCAGTGTGTTAGCTGCACTCTCTTCTTCAGCTGATTAACAGTTTTGAAATTTACGATCAGAGTGTTGACCAGAGTCACTTCCTCACTGCAGAACTCTGAGTATCGCTTATTTTCCCATTTATCCTCTCAAAAAAAATTCTTTATTGTTTGATTTGAGTTAGAAATGTGCATCACTTGGAAAAGTTGTAATTTGTTCAGCTGCTTCTCGTTTTCATGGACTTGGATAAAACATGTGTGTGTTGGGGACCAAGCTACTGAATTTTGAGGAACAAGGGTATTTTAAAAAAGAATGGGTTTTATTCACCCTCGAAAAATAGGTCAAATGAGCAAAACTAAATCAAAGTCATAATCATAACCAAAAGTAACTTCAAACTGCTTAACAAGTAAGCAACAAAGACACACCAATTTCACAAAAAAACAACCTGACCTAACAAACAGGAAACAAAGTGGGACTTAAATACTGGCTTATCACACCAAAAATAAAAAAACTTGTAACACAAATTAATAAACTAAACAACAAACTGAAACCTAACAGTTTAATAATCACTCCAAATCAAAAGAGACTAAGTAAATAAACTACTCAAAACAGCATATGAAAAGAAACAAAACTACAGTATGGGCTCCCCTTTGAGGAGCTTTCTTGGAAGAGGCCCATGCCATTTCCTGTCCATGAGGCTTTGCTCTGCTCACTTCTGCCCTCTGGCTCTCACACGTCTCCCCCAGCACATTAAAAGAGAAAAAGGAAACAGAAGTTACACAAATATTATGGCCCTCAGGACTGCAGATAGTGGAGATGTTTTGAAAAAGAGGCTCAAAACCCATCTTTTAACATAGCTTTTAGTACAATTTTTATTTGTATTTAATTGTTTACGTTTTATCTATTTGATCTTTTAAGTTATTATTTTATATCTCTGCTCTTAACTGGTTTTATGATGTACTTTTTATGTATGCACATATTACTTATGTTTGAGTTTATTGTTCTTATTGCCTTTTGGTTTATCTACAGTCATTTATTCTACCCTGTGTTTAATTTTTATCTTTTATCTTTTTAACTTTTATATCTAAAGTTTCCTTATGAGGATTCGCAGATCGGGAGCTATTTCTGCTCTATCTGCAGGGTGGTCAATACAGGGTCAGATCTGGGTGGTTGGCGGGGTTCTGCATAACAGTCCTATGGCTGTTGTTGGGGCACAGGCCTTATCTTATCTTGATGGTTCCTGTGGTGATGTCGTGTGGGGGGGTACCGCTGTTTAGTCATGCCGTTTGTCTTTTAGATGATTAACTCAAATTATGCTTTTACATAATTGTTTCAGTTAAAGAAATAGAAACGAGAAGGCATTGTTGAATTTTTATGCAAAGACAGGAGGCATCATGTGTTTTGTGATGATGGATGTGTTAAAAGTGAAAAGTGATGTATGATGTTTAGATAATTATATCTTCTTTAGATTTTTGTTTTTACGATGCAAAGTAGCCTTCTTTGTGATACATCATGTATGAAATAATAATAATAATAATAATAATAATAATAATAATAATAATAATCCATTTTATTTGGTAGCGCCTTTCACCCAAGGACACTTTACAGAACAAAGAAGAAAAAACAAAAACCATAGGTACAATAGAAATGCTGAAAAAGAAAACAAGATAGACAGTTAAAATGCCAAAATAAACAACAGGTTAAAGTGCTATACAAATAAAGTTTGATTTGATTTTAAATAACATTTAAATGAACATTGTTCCAATAAGTGTGCACTATCAAAAATTTCAAATGAGTTTAAATAAAAAGAATAATGTTGAGTGATAAACTAACAGATTAAAAGTTCTGATGCAAAGGGTAATACGGATGTGTGGCTGCGGCTATCACAAAGTATCTGACAGAAAATACTGTATTAATCACTGTGATTGACGCTGTGATTAAGTTACAGGCATTCACAACTGCCTTGATGAGCGTTGTTATTCATTTTTTACTGTAGGTTTCATGTTTAGAAATGCTTTGTTTTATTCAGAACAACAAAAAAACCTGAACTGCATGCAGACAGTTGGTGGCATTACACTTTTTCTTTCATTTTTTCTTTCTGGCATCTTTCACTTTTGTTCAATAATGGAATTAATGCCCTCCACATTAAATTACATCACTAAGAGCCATCTTCTGCTCTACAAATACAGTAATGTAAGAATGACAAATCTTTTCATTTTAAAACTTTCAAGATTGTCTATTTAGCCCAAGGGTGTTAAACTCCGGTCCTCAAGGGCCACAACCCTGCAGGTTTTCAATGGTTTCCTGCTCAAACACTCTTGACTCAATTTAATGAGTCATTGTGCAGAACTTCATAGGCTGTTGAATCCTTTTAATTTATTTGGAAGATTGTCTTTGTAACACATCATGTACATGTAGCCAAACAACCTATTGTGGCCTTTTGGTTTAGTTTGCCTCAGTAGTAATGAAGGCAGTCTCAGACGGGTCCTCTACATTCCCATACATATAGCTTTGTCATTTTCTTTTCAAGCATGGATAGTCACACTTTATGTGCCTTTCTTTCCTATTCTTATAATGCATCCAAGAGCTGGATTTTTCAGCTCCCACTGCCTTAGAATTAGACAGGATTTCTCCATGTACTTGATGATTCCATGTGCATGACTCTTACACTACCTGCCGCTGCCGCACTACAGGTGTTATGATTACCATTCGCTTGCTTTTGCTTATCATTTCTCAACACCTGAAGAATAAATATTAGCGTCCAAGTGTTTATATTTGTTTCAAATGTCATTATCGTAGCATAGCTTCATGGCAAAGTACTTGGTGGGAGTAAAGTGTTTTTTTTCTGTTTCTCAAATTCCCATCAACCTTGAGCATTAGAATTCGCTGCTAGCTTATCGACCATGCCCAACATTCTCCTAGTGTTATCAGAAAACCCATTTTGCCCAATTTTCTGATCTGCTCCTTTTGTCAATAAATAGCTTGAACCTTGTGAAATTCCTGATAGGCCTACCATTTATCTCACAGAAAAATCAGTGTACCAATTTTGACCTTTTTACTTATTTTCATCCAGAATATCAAAAACCAGAAGTGGTATTTTCTTACTCATAACTATTTACTCAAGAATCACTTCACGGTGTCCACTCTCATTCACCGACTCAACCCTGCTACCTCAAGCTAGCTAACTGCCAAGCTAACTGTAGAGACCAAACAATATAGGCCTATCACTGTGCAACTGCTATTCATCCTGCACTTGTAGAAATATATCTGGCTCGTCATTCTTAACTAAACACCCCATTTTATTAGCAGACCATTGGGCTAGTATTTATTTATGCTAAGGGTATGAATTAGTCTGATATGACCGTTTGGGGCTTGTACATGCACATTTAGCTACACTTAGGCCTATGTCTTCAGGGTAACTGACTTAGTAACCCAAATGACTCAAAAACCCAATTCACTTCAGTGAGTAACTCATTTAAACTCAGTTCAGTGAAAAGACAATAGTTAACAATCATTAAACCACAGAAAGAGAGTAGTTAAAACCATTGTGCCCTTTTTCAACAGTCATTGTCAAATGACTCCATTACAACAAGAAATGTATTTTTCTTTTCTAGTGTGTGTGCAGGAGAAAATCAGGGTGCAACTGTAGAGGACTTAAAGGCAACAGGGTAAGTAAATTATTTTATTTAATGAGAAATGTAAATGTTCAAGTTCTATTGAATGAAATTTAGATGAAAATTTAAAGTCTCAATTATTTAAAATGAAGAAAAATGTATGTGAATTTAATTATTTCGATAGCCATTAACCAGCAAAAAACATCTTAACATAAAAGTGTGATCAACAAAGGTGAAGACAAAGCTTCTCAAACAAATTTGTTTAAAGCTGTTAATGGGTTGTTTTAATGAATAATACTTGGTAACATTGATATGCATTTCAGCCATAATTAGCAGAAGAATTCTGTATAACATCAGTGATTTAATAAATGTCACTAAACAATGATAAACCACATCTTTGACTACATTTCAGCAGAATTCAAAATGTTAACATTTTTACTTGTCTCTGTTGTTTTGTGGTGCTTTTACTCCTTTCTTTCTATTCTTAACAATCACAAACACACACAGGGAGAGAGAGGTCTACAAGGACAACCAGGCCGTCCAGGACCAAAAGGACATCCAGGAGCTGCAGGTCATCCTGGGCTGATTGGACCAAAGGTAAAAATTAAGCTGGGCTCTTGTGATCCCTTCCATTCTGAGTTTCTCTGTTTTCTGTCTGAATCCAAATCCCAAGGTTTGAAGGAGATGGTGATAAATTACGCTGCCCTGTGTACCTTGTGTACATTCATATATGGATCTCAATAGATCAGTAGGATTATTTATGACTTTGATTTTTTAACAGGGCAACATGGGACTCAGCGGCCCCCAAGGACCAAAAGGCGATCTGGTAACATAACTCTTATTTTCAAGCTTGATTTTTCACTTTAATACAATTCTATAGATCAAACTATTTTTCCTTTGTCTTTACAGGGACCTGATGGCAGAGAGGGATTTGCTGGGTCTCATGGTTTACCCGTAAGCTTACACATGATTTAATAATGAACACTTAGTGCCATGTGTTTTGTGGACCTGTATTCTAAAAGATTTTTTTGTATGCTGTTTTATCTTAACCCCTGATCCAGGGTATTCCGGGCTTGCAGGGCCCTCCAGGTCCCCCAGGGAGCCCCGGATGCAATGGAACCAATGTAAGAAAACATATTGAAATTTGTCTCTTAGTACTATTTTATCTATTCTACATATCATTTTTTTGTTAATGTACTGTTAAGCACTTTGTGTTGTTTTTTTGTGTGTTTTTTAAAAAAGATTTCTGACTTAAATGCCTTCATCAATTTGTGTTATGACCACTTTTTTGACTTGTAGGGGGACGATGGACTTCCAGGGATTCCTGGTGCTGCTGGTGTTGATGGACAGAGAGTAAGAAACTCATATAAAGTTTCTGCCTTTTACTTTTAATTGACTTGATTGTCTTCGCCCCAGTCTGTTCTTTTCAATGTTGTTTGTGTTTTACAGGGTCCACCAGGTCTGCCTGGACCTAAGGTAATAAAATGAATAATATTACACCCAAGGGCCTTCTTTTGTTTTCAGGAAAGGTGAAACTGCAGAATCACTCAGGACTGATTATCATTTAAGAGGTAGCCTATAGTGGCAGGATCCTGATGCACTATAAAAACAAACAAAATAACATGATGCTGCACAAAGTTACCGTCACTGTTTCCTCTACCTCCCTGAGCTCATTTTGTACCTCATCCTTGTGAGACCAATATTTAAAGATTCTTCTCTGTTTTTTCTTTGAGTTCTAAAGTCGAGTTAATGCTCAAAGCTAATTTGAAAAAACTGCTGAGGACAGTTGGTGTTATTTTTAAGTATAAAGTTATCCTCTAGAGAGCATCAAAAAGTGTGCTTATTTTATGGCTGTGATACCTGATAATACTGTAGGTGCAGGCTTTGCTTTACATTCTGCATATCCTGTGGAAGGATTCATATTTGTTTACCGTTGGAAAGCCATTTGCACTGATTTGTC
This sequence comes from Craterocephalus eyresii, assembly GCA_037177035.1. Classification (NCBI taxonomy): domain Eukaryota; kingdom Metazoa; phylum Chordata; class Actinopteri; order Atheriniformes; family Atherinidae; genus Craterocephalus; species Craterocephalus eyresii. Next base: position 12,421,364 of record JBBBVT010000008.1, read on the forward strand.
CAATCAGTTACATATCAAATGATATTGACTGTCAACATGCTAAATAACAGCATTACCCCATTATTTTAAGGTTTATTTGTTCATTTGTTAACACATGGAGGTCAACATAAAAATATCACATCTCTCCAAGTATTAAGTTTCCAAAAAGTAGGACATATACATTTAGAGAAATAACAGTTTAGATAGCAAGATAGTCTGAATATTGTGTGTGGGCATTGATATTGCACATAATCTTAAATTTGTGTTTACAGTATGCAGTTATAGCATAAGAGTATTATTATATAACAAAAATATGAAATATCCTCAGTTGTGCTGTCAAAAATTACTTCAAATTTGCAATGTGGGGGGAGAATTTCCACAAAGTTGCAGTAAACGACAGTGAGGCCTAGTGCAGTTATGACATGTGCAGAATGATGTAGAACTATGTGTGAGTTGAGAAGTCTGAGGTCTGGTGATAGAAACTGATCTGACATAGTGTACAGTAGTCTGTGCAGACACTAGCCTGATGGTGAAAAAGAGGACAGCTGCTGCGTGGGTGTTTGGTGATGCTGTGTGGCTTCTGCTAATGACTACTTGTGGCATACATTCTGGATAGTCTGTGATGTTTTGTGTTTCTGCTGTGTTACTCAGCTGTAGGCACAGTAGGTCTAATACCATGCTGTAACACAATCGATCAGTAGGCTCTCGATTGTTCTACAAATGACTTCAGTCTTCCCACAAAGTAGTGTTTCTGGTGATCTTCCCTTTATGCTGCATCTGTAGCCTGCAGAGCCCAGGATTTATCCTCTGTAATGTTGGTGGTACTTCCTGGCAAAAAAAAAAAGATTGCGTGGATGCCCAAAATGTTCTTGTTTTAGACAAGAAAAAGAAAACTATTAAACAAATCTTTGAGTAACTTAACAGATTTCAAAAGATGTGTGACTGCAAATGGTAAATTTGAATTTTACTCCACAGGGCGATTCTTTGCAAATCATTCATTCAAAACCAGGACCACCCGGACCACCAGGGAGAGATGGAAACCTGGTAACTTGTTTAACTCTGTTCCAAAAATAACTCCTGTTGAACATATTTTGTGACTATGTAACACCTTCCATAAACTGGTGCGATTAAGATTCTGGACTTTTCTTTCAATCAGTAAAGTGTACAGTAATTTGCCTTTTAATCTCAGGGACTTCCGGGATCCCTTGGTGAAATGGGACAAGCAGGGGAACCTGGGCCAGCTGGATCCGCTGTGAGTAAAGTTGAATATTTAAATCCCACTGAACATTGTTAACTCATGTTTGTAATAATATCTCTGTTTTCTAGGGGTTGCAGGGTCATCCAGGGGAACCAGGATCAAAGGTACTGTAACGCAGAGCTGGCACACAGTTGACAAATTATAATATGATACTGAGTGTGAGTGTTTACAGTGAGTCAAGAAAATCAAACCACAGCTGCAGGGCCAATGTTTGGTCAGGCTCTGGTTATCTGTATTTACACCACCTGGGAAGGTCGAAGCATTTGCCAAGTTCATCAGCTGCTGGTTTTACGGTTATGCTCACTTATCAGTGTTAACATTGTGTGCCATTTCTCAGGCACTGGTGAAAATAACTATAGTAGTGGTATTGATAGGTAAAGGTTTTTATAACTGCTCCTTGCCGAACACAAACATGTAAAATACAGGAGCTGACATTTTTTCGTTGAATTTAATTGTTTATTAAAATACATAAATTCCTGCATCCACCCTGCAGGGTCAAGAGGGCCCAGGTGGTGTTCCGGGACCTAGAGGAAAGAAGGTAATTTCCTTTTTTTTAAATTAATTTGGTGATTTTGGTTCAATGAGAGAAGTAGAGAAAGCTGTGTTAGTATCATGTCACTATGCTATTTTTCTTGTTCTGTCAGACATTATTTGCATTGTATCTGGATTTTCCAACGATGTGAACTAAGTGTGTTTGATGCAGGGGAAACAAGGTCCGCCCGGCCCACCTGGACCACCAGGCAGGATTAAAGAATTTTCCATTGACACTCTGGTGATAAAGGTAACGTATCTGAATGAAATTTACATGTACTGTATAGTGACTGAATGACTGCATGAACAAAAGCAGAGAAAACCATTTATCACCATGCATGCAGAGCAACTCATCCAGGTTAAATATCACCCTAGTAGGACCATCCTTCCAGCTGGGCACACCCCAGCTTTAACTGAGGCTGATTGAGCAGCACAATCTCCATTTCATCAAGATTCCCAGCTTTGATTCAAGAAGAGGCAGCAGAAGATGATATACATTTACAAAGAATAAGAAATGAAACCCAAAAGTTAAGGCAACAAAATTCAGACAAACTTTGACTACTAACCTACTCGTTTTGACTCGTACAGTATGTCAAGGTAAATAATGTGTTGTTGAGTTATTCTCGCACATAGTTAAATAGGTCTGGAATGATCCGTGTCAGTGTTTTACAGTTTTAAAAAAGATGTTGCATCTACATTTTTTACTGTGCGTCTTCAGGAATGTTATTAACCTTCCTGAAGAGTGATTTCACCAATTATTTTACATTTCTCCTATATACTTTATCATTGTGACCTGTAGATTATGTTCTGCCAAGTCATACTAAATAATTCTGTAGTGTTAGGAAAGCAAAGATAGCCAGATATCACAATTTGGCAAAAATATGACTAAGATCATAATGCTATGAGGCCAACTATACATCATAAGATGGTACAAAGTCTCCTCCATCATGTAATTATATTCACTCAAGACATTTTTACTCACAGTGCATTATGTAATAGGAGTTATTCCAGTGTGCTATTTGTCTGCTCGATTTAAGATTTTGAGTTCTGATAGAGAAAATAGGCTTCATAATAATATTCTCCAAAACAAGAAACATGACAAAGACAAATGAACAGAGATGCAGTATAAACATAATGAAAAAAGACACAAGATGTAAAAAATAGACCATGACTTATTCCTTAATGGTTTCCACGTATGGTAAGGAAGCACTGTTACTCATTAAGCAATAACCCAAAGCCTACCTTCTCATCCAGGGTGAAAAGGGAGACAAAGGAAATCTAGGGGAGAAGGGGTGCAAAGGTGAATCTGTAAGTACCTGTTTAGGATTCATTGGCATAAGTACCATTCTTTATCCTGGTCAATGTACTTTTGGAAGCCCTTGCAAGTCTTAAAAGGAACAATATCTATATCAATCTATCATCAGGGAGATCCTGGTTATGGCTTTGACACAAAAGGAGCAAAGGGAGACAAAGGAAGGCAGGGTCCTGAGGTAAGAAACAACATCATGTTCCTTCTATTTATCCTGTTCTGAGCATTCTCATGTGGTAAACTGTGCTACTATTTAACAGTTGTGTCATTTAAAAACATTTTCAGTGTATCATCAGGCCAGTAACCAGTAACTACCAATGATATTTTAGGAATTAAGTATGATCAGCAGAGGGCAGTGGTGCAGCATTAAGCTAGATGTTTAGTGTTGTTATTTTAGCAGCACTTAGACAACCTCAGTAAATTACACACTATCGTCATTGCTGCTTCAAAAAACACACAACAGAAGCAGCTTTGAAACAAGAACGGACAATGGGCTTCAGCACAGCCACAAAGTCAAAGCCTGATTCCACACACTGGTGTTTGCGGCATTGCAATGCCCTCAAGATTGCCTGCTTGCCTATGGCTGGTCTAATGTACAGTATCTCTCTCTGAGGGAGAGAGATGTTACATGCCTAACAAGAAAGGTTAGTAAGATAAAGCTCCATTCATCGCATAACCCTCAGAGCAGCCCTTATAAAGACAACAGAGCAAAAGTCATAGTTCATGTATCTAATACCATTTTCAGAATTAGACTATTGTGGAAGCAGAGTCCAGGAAATCTGTGCGTCATCTTTTGTTATTTCCATAGGGAAAACCTGGGAAGGGTGGTGATCCAGGAGGACCTGGAATTACGGTAATCCACTATCAATATGAGGGTATATGTGTGTGCGTGTGTTTTACTTGTGTATCTTTTGAATACAGTATAATTTTATTTAGGGAAGGCCAGGTTCCAGAGGTCTTCCAGGATATCCTGGGTTGCCAGGAAGAACGGTAAGTCTATCTATCTATCCATCCATCCAAATTAATTTTACAATATCCTTTTCTGTATTGTTTATATGCTGTTCTCTCTGTTATTTAATCCTCAGGGTGACAAGGGAAATAGGGGTCCAACAGGCCCGCCAGGAGAAGTAAGTTTTTCTTAATATTCTTTTTTATAATTCTTAAGTGGTGTTGTGTATATTGTGCGCTCACTTCTAAAAGCTCAGTTACAGTTCTGTTCATCTAATCTGGTTTCTAATCATTTGTAATCTTTTCTGTTGCACAAGATTATGACAGACAATATCCTTTCAAATTTCAAAAGTATATACTGTATCAACTCAGGGAGTCTTGCTTTTTTTATTGTTGCTTTTTGTTTTGTTTTTTTCAATACAATTACTACTGTCACAGTTCTTTTATTAAAACTAAGAGATTAAGAGAAATAAAATAAAACATCAAAAAATGATAAAGATGTATCGCAATGTGATTATATTAACTATAAGAGGTTAATCATGTAGGTTATGTAATTAACATGTACTATTTGCCAATCGGCAATCAATAAAATCAACTAGATTACTTTTTTAAAGATTTCACGCTAGAAAAATCTAGACTGCACAATATGTTTAACTAGAGCATCAAAGCAATGGTCAATATTGAAGATTCTCTGCATGTTTCTCAGACTGCCACAATGAGCACCAACAAATACTAAACTGAAACTTGGATGCAGGTATACTATCGTCCTGGGCCATTACAAGGGCAGATTGGAGACCCTGGTCCCTCCGGTCCCCAAGGGATCCCTGGTCGCCAAGGTAGATGAACATGATGATGAAGCTATGTATTAATCAAATTGTGAGATAAAGATAAATAGATCAGTATATTGCAGACTAAAATCATTGTTTAACATAACAGATGTGATCAGTTATGTTGCTTTGAAGCTGTAAAATTTTAAAGTTTAATTTACTGCAGCAAATTTGAACCTCCAATAATAACGCTGTATTTTCTCAGGTATTGAAGGATTCATGGGACCTCCCGGACCTCCAGGTGTGTAGAGAGAAGAGGCTAATTATACTCTATTAATCTGTCTCTCTCTATCTATTCATCAGCTAGACCTCTATCTTTTTAAATATCTAAAAGTGTTAGCATTAAGAGGCTGCTACATTTTCTCCAGTTAGATTTAACATTGTGCATCTCTTTGCCTTAAACAGGCCTTGCATCTGGGATTTCTGTGCCAGGCCCACCTGGTCCTCCAGGCCTTCCAGGCCCCAAAGGAGACCCTGGGGAACCTGGGGGTGTTTACACAGGGCCACAAGGTCCTGATGGGGATCCAGGAGATGAAGGGCTTCCTGGGCACCCAGGCCCACCTGGACCCCCAGAAGACAGAAGTAAGTGAAACTGTTAGGTTTACCAAACACTAGCACTATTTTTACCAAATGGTTTGTTATCATAACCAGTGAAGCTATCTCTGCAATATTATAAACATATAAAGCAAAAACATTAAAAAGATAGTGTGCACAACTTAAACTTTTATAAGAATTCATTGTGGAGCCTATTACTCCTATGGGAGCTATATGGGAGCTTTTCTATTTCAATATTAGAATGTATTTTTTTCTTTACCTTGACTGAATAAAGATAATGTCCTTAAAAGAGCTATTCTTGATATTATTTTAATCTTTCTGAGAAAAATGGCTTTTACACGGTAAATTAAGTCCTTAAAAATGAAAAACTCATTGATTGTATATATGTCTAGGCCATTTAAGTTAGTGAGAGCGGCTAATTTTTAGCTTTGGCTTGACGCTCTTTCTAGGCCAATGGGGTTAACTTCCGGAGCTTCCAGATTCCCTAGGGGAACACTCTTACTGGCTAATCGGAATTCGGGAGTTCCTGAAGTTAACCCCATTGGTAGAGAAAGAGCGTCACGCCAAAGCTAAAAACTAGCTGCTTTTGCTAACTAAAATGTCCTGGATATGGACTTTTACATATGCGCAAATACCTTGAAAATTATTAAAATATTACTGAAATATCACCTGACCTCTACACAGACATGCAAGTGTTACATTACAGCAGAAATATGATTTTTACATTTAAAAACTTGGATTGTTTTTAAATGTAAAAAAAACAACAGAAAGGGAGAAAACAAGGCCATTTGTACTAAAAATACAATCAAGTTTTGAAATTCAAACTAACTTCTATCTACTAACTCGCTGGACATGTTATTTTATCCTGAGGGTGAAGTTTACTACCATTGCAGATACTATATTTGATCCAGGATGCTCAGCAAATTTAATTGCTCCTGTACAATAAGAATAAAACTGTGGGGTATAATTGGAGTAATATTTTGAAACTGCATATTTGAAACTACTAAACATTGCTGTACTGCATGTAGCTAACAGGATTACAAAGGGTCTTCCTGGAATGAAGGGAATTAGGGGTCTGCCTGGACCGACCGGACATAGTGGAATATTTGGGACGAAAGGTGGGACAGTTCTGTTCTATATAAAATGACATTTCTAACACTATAATGTGTATTTACAACTAATACAATTTATAGATCACTTTTGCATGAAGTGTGAAAAAGAAGTGTGACTCAGTCATTCCTTATACATGTTTGTACTGTACAGGCGAGAAAGGGGAGCCCTGTTATATATGCAGTGGGTCAGGAATTCCTGGACCCCCGGGTCCCCGTGGTCTACCCGGCCCTGCTGGTACAATTGCACATTGAAACACATAAATTATATACTAAATAAAATTAAGCTTAATTTCACTGCTTACCTAGGAAACATCATCTCTTTAAAACACTTTAAAATATATATACACCCTGCCATTCAGGTATTCCAGGACTAAGTGAAAAAGGTGATCCAGGCCTCCCAGGACCAATAGGTATCCCTGGTCGACCAGTAAGAAGTTGTATTTTTATTTTAAAAAAAGAAAGAAAGAAATTTAGTCTTTTTCAAGCTTTTGATGAAAATTTTTTCTCTGAAGGGTCTTGGTGGTGCAACAGGATTGCTAGGCCCTCCAGGACAAAAAGGAGAACCATATCCGTATGGCTTCCCTGGGTCAAAAGGAGTAAAAGGAGACCGAGGACAGCCTGGCAGACCTGGTCCTGATGGCATCCCTGGATTTCCTGGTTTGCCAGGTCGCAAAGGCAGTCAAGGACTTCCTGGGGATTCAGTGAGACTTATTTTTACTTTTACAAGCTATTTTTACGAACAGGAATTATGTTTGACCTATCTGTGTTCCTGATCTCACAAATATGTGCAAGACCTATCTGATGATTTCATTCTGTCTGCCCGCTAGTATTCCTTTACCGGTCCAGTGGGAGACCGTGGATTACAAGGTCCACAAGGGGCTTTAGGGTTACCAGGACCGGTTGGCCCCACAGGCACAGTTGGATATGGACCACCCGGACTTCCAGGGATTAAAGGAGACAATGGGGTACCTGGTCTGCCTGGACAGCCTGGAATTCCAGGTGTGGACAGATGTAGATCATGAAGAATGTGTCAGAAAACATTAATGTAAAACATAGACACGCTGACCACCATTTCTCTCACCTCCTGTTAATGGTAGGCAAAAAAGGTGAACCTGGTCACCTTCACTTTAAAGGACCCCCGGGACCACCTGGATTTAAAGGTGTGCCTGGTTCACCAGGAAGACCAGGTAAGCATGGATGGATGCATGGATCAATATAAATGGATCGTCACATCACTGTGGGTGAAATTGTATTTCATTCCTACCAACAAAACTCCAGGTTCTCAAGGGCTGCCTGGCAATCCAGGATTGCCAGGTTTGCAAGGACCAAAAGGTGAAAGAGGCAGTGTGTCATATCCAGGAGGGCCAGGACTCCCAGGACTCAAAGGTAATATGCTGAAGATTTCCAAAACATCACGTTTGGTGCAAAATAAAGTGGAAAACACTGTCCGACTGTATTTACACTACCGTCATGTGTTAGGTGAGAAGGGACAGCCAGGAGAGCCAGGCATTCCTGGTAGAGGTATTCCTGGAAACCCAGGTCAACAAGGCCATCCTGGTCCTCCTGGAGAGAAGGTCAGAAGCACTACCAGAACCTTCTACATACATAATTCATTAACCAATTGTAGACTAATTGTAGAATAACACTTTTCATGGCTAACATTAACTGTGTTTGATTCTCTCACCTTCACAGTCAGATATTTCCACCTTTCATTATATAACTCAACTCTGTCACCCCCACCCCACTACCACAACCTTAGAGTTACTTTTAATACTGAACTCACCTTCACCCAACACATTAAACAGGTCACTAAAACAGATTTCCATCACTTTAAAACCTCCACCCCTTGCTCCGTTTCTGAACTGAAGCCCTCATTCACTCCTTCATCACATCCTGCATAGACCTTTTCTGTCATCACCCTCTGGAGCTCCCTCATACTCCAAATCCATGACACAACAGCCTCAGCCACTTTTAAATCA
>JBBBVT010000008.1:12429961-12443818 GCA_037177035.1 Craterocephalus eyresii
AATCGCTGTATCACTGTATCAATAAAGGAAATGTGTTATCATTATTATTATTATTATTATTATTATTATTATTATCATGATTTACTAGGATTGAGAATCACAGGTTTGATTACGATATATTATATTGATACAGTGATACAGCGATTTGATGTTTGCAAACAATATATTATGCGTGATTGATCACAATTATTTCCATTCATTACAAAAAGCAACTATCATCATTTAACCTTTCTTTATTCCTGAACTCCGGCATTAACATTCAGTTTAAAAGAAAATAGTTTCAAAATAAAAGTGCATTTCATAACTGGTTACTCTATTGATTTTTGGCAGATTTTGGATCAATATCATTGACTCATTGACCATAAGATTGATGTATCGATGCTGCTGCCATTTTCATGTTTTCTCTGAAACTCCTTGCATTGCCAAACGCCCACGTCGTTCAACCATATGCAAAAAGAGCATAAACCACAAAATGCGTGTATACAGTACATGGTTATATTTTCCTGCTGATATGATCATGAAACGGTTTGAACCGTCCCTCTGGATCACACTGAAATTTCTTTACGAACACAACAAATGAATAGATAAATAAATATATAAATAAAAAGTACAGTCATTTGAAAGGCAGGAGCAGGGTAAAATCTGTCAAAAACGATCAAAGGTTTGACTACAAAAATGTTTTTCTGCCTTCTCACAGAGAAAACAAATGATGTGATTAATGTCCCTTCCTCTGTAGAGTTAATTTTTAGCGGCAGTCAGCAGCACTGGCTTAACTGTGAAAACTGGGGAACAGCAAGCCTCACTCTGTTCAGAAGTAACAAAATCTGACAAGCAGCACTTCTAAAGCTTGCTAATTCTCCTGAGTCTTGTCATCATTGTGTGGTTGCCTGGCAACCAGCAGAATTTAGTAAGTGTATTTATATGGCCAGGAGTTTGCATGTACTGACATTTTATATTTGGTCATATACTTAATTATTGATAGAGTTTATTTTATGTACCAGACAGTTAAATTCCCTCATTTATCTCTAAATGTCTTCTACAACTCTTGGCAACAGAGACATTAAGAAGTAGTTTAATCATCAACATCGACCTGGTATATTTGTTCAACCAATCAGACATAGCTTCTTTGAGGAGCTGAGCAGCTGAGGAACTGGTTTGCAGACTTTCCTTAAATATCTGTCAGAGGCTAGTTTGACAAATCCCTGTTCTCTGAGCTTATTCAAAATAATTTGGTGCTGCCTTTTGTTGTGTATTTATTCCGTAAATACTAGTGGGACTTTATTTTTGGTATTTGGACTTTGTATTTCCCGTAACTATTTTTCTTTCAGGGTGAAAGTGGTCTTGGAAACCCTGGCGTTCCAGGAGCCCCAGGGCCACCTGGGGAAGATGGAGATCAAGGGCCAACAGGAGATCCTGGGATCCCTGGTCTTCCAGGTAGTCCAGGACCAATTGGCATACCTGGGTTTCCTGGAGACAAAGGTCAGCAATTATGAAACAGAACTTTAGAGAGATACTATTGGCTTATGAAATATTCTTATTGTAATATATATCTATTATGGCATTATGCTTCATTCAGGACAAAAAGGTTCTTTGGGCCCCCCAGGGCAACCTGGTAGCAAAGATTCATGTGAAGGTTTGCCAGGACCAGAGGGACCACCAGGACCAGATGGATATTCAGGACATTCAGGTCAGACTATGTTAAAGTGATGTGATGTAATTTAAAGTCAGATTCAGAAGGGTAACCATACAGGTAGAAAGGTAAACATTGTGAATATTCCGAGTGAATACTGCTTTTGTTTTTGTTCTGTCTTTGTTTTCCATCTCCCAGGACCTCCTGGCTTGCCTGGTGAAAAGGGAAATACAGGTTTGCCTGGATTAGGATACCCTGGCTTTCCTGGTCAGCCTGGTCCCCCTGGACTACCAGGGTCAGGTTTACAAGGGCCCCCTGGACCTAAAGGAATTAGAGGACAAAATGGCCAGCCTGGAGAACCTGGTATGGCATTATTTCCCCTTTGTTGTTAGTCTTTTGTTTGTTTCCCCTTCCCTTCTGTAAATAACACACTGTTCAACCACAAAATACACAGCATAAGAGGATTAATACAATGTCACAATAAATATACACAGACTCTAGATCTGTACACACTTTTTCAACATTTTTATTGAAATTAGATCAGTCACAATTTCCAGCTCCAGAAACCAGATTTAACACTTTTTCAATTCTCTTAAAGAAGTTTCCTGACAAGTTAAACACTTGTACTCGGATATTATATTCCTGCATGCTGTCTATTTAGTGGCAGGCATTCATCAAGCAAAAATAATGTATAAATCATAAGCCATCATAACAGGAAATTACTATAAATCTGCAAACAATCACCAACAAACTGTCACAAGATGCTGAAAGGCAATGTTATACTCCTCTTTCATTAAAAAAAGGAAGAAAATCATACATTAACTGTGCATTTTTAAGGACTAACCCTTGAGAATAAATGCAGCAAATGAAATTTGAAAACACATCACATTGACAATCAGACAGTGACTTTAATGAAAAAACGTAAGTTTGACCCTGAGCTGGTTCCAAATCGAGCCTGTCAGCAACCAGTCACTGCACCAGCTTGTCAGCATCAGCCCATCAGCAGCTCTCACTAGAACCAGCCCCAGGACCAGCCCCACAGCAGAGAATCCATCAACCACTGACTACTAGAAAAACAGGAATGGCAAAAAAGGGTTAAACTAAATGATGCCTTGTTTTCCAAACAAACAGAGCCGCCTTTCACAAGTTCCAATATGATCAAAATGCCGCCAGGTTGTACGATGCAGAAGGGCAATGACACAGATCCTTAGTCTACTTTTGAACTTTACATCCCAGAAGAATTCAAGAACATCACTCTGGAGGTGTATTTTGGAGATTGGTGGACAGAGATAGGCCAAACTAATTTACATGCATACTTTGGGCTTCTTATCCTTGGAGTTTATTTTTCTTTTAATGGTACCCAAAGACAGCTCTATTTAATCTCTTTGGGATTTATTAACTGGGAGAGATCATTTCCGTGCCACGATGTGTCTGAAAGACTTACTTAGCCAGGATTACCTGCTTCAAGAATTGATTACTTGCTTCAGACAGACCACATTGTTTCACTTACTTTAGTTTTGTTCAAACCTATGTGGGAATACTCGAAGACAATTAAACCAAGATAAAATATGTTATATATATCTTAGTTGTCTTTCATTTCTGCTCTAATAATTTTTTTTGCCAACACACTGTGCTGAGTGATAAACTTGTTTTTTTCTAGACCTTTCAGTGAAATCAAAAGTCTTATTAATGCATCTCTAATGTGTGTAAGATTATCATTTCATACAAAATATTCTACTTAGAAATTATACTCAGTTAATATCTAGTCATAAAATGTGGTATACCTGGATATATTGAACAATGTCTATTCTGTTCATAGGATATGCTTCAACATTGCAAACATGTCTCACTCTCACCCCGGATAAAAAAAAAACCAGGACAGTGTGTAACTGAATGAAGAAGAAAAGCTGATGACGTGATAACTATTTGTGTGTATGCTGAAACCTTCAATTCATTGTGCTATGAATGATGTGACAGAGAGAAGATTCTTTGAGCTAGTAAATCAGAAATTCTACTGAACTAATTTTGGTCAAATTCGCTACCTGATTGAGTTTTAAAATTTACTCGCTCAGTTGATACACTCAAACTCAGTTTTATGATAAAACCCTGAAAGACAACTGTTTATTTGAGACTTATTCACTAAGGCTTTACTTGGTGATAACAAATCATTTCCTCTACGTATGCCAGGAAGATGGATAACCCTGCTCTAGAAGCAATTTTTCTTGCTCTCAGCTTTATCGATAAAGTCCTCCACAGAATGGCAGAGGGAAAAGAATTGGATGAAGAAAATCCTTTGAAGGGAGTTTAAATGAATTCTTTTCCCATTATTCATATTTATTCTGGGATTCAGAAAGTTGTTTTAACTTTAAATGTCTTAAGTTTTGTAAAAAAAAAAGAATCAGAATAAAGCAAATTCATGCCTGAGTAGCCAACTTGTGTTTAGTTTTTGATAAGTGCTGTATATATGCTGTAGATTATCTTAAAGCCTTCCACTTGTATTTGGTAGGACCGAGAGGAGACTTCGGACCTGATGGAACATCACGTTTAGGACCGCCGGGTCATCCTGGGGTTGTGGGACCTCCAGGTCTAAACGGTAAGATACATTTACTTGTTTATAAATATATTAATGATCTTGGGCCTTCTTACTTTTCTGACCTTATTTTAAATTATGCGCCTGAGGTCCTCTAGTACCAGCTTAAGTTGTTCCTAGAGCAAAAACATACAGCTAGGCCTCGTTTTATTACTATGGCTGGGTCATTGCCCATGCTGCAGCCATATGGCTGTGGTGGGACCCCGGTCTGCCCTGGTGTGGGTGGTCGTGTGGTGGCACCATCTGTGGTCCTGGCTGCAGGTGTGGACAGATCCCCAAGATATAATTTCCTCACAGCAGTGCCAAAAGTTATTCATTAAATTACAATTTTATATTTTTATATTTACCTTTTTTCAAGTTAAAAGAGAGTCACTTGGGACCAGAGTTTATGTTTGGGAAGACTGGGTGGGGGCAGGTGGGGGTAGCCCACTTTTTTACCTTTTGTGTCTCTGTGATTGTGTATGTGAGTTTGTGTGTTATTTTAAGAAATTATGATATTTGTGTTTTTATATTGTTATATTTTTTTTTTATTCTCTTTTATGCTTACATTTTTACTGTAATAAGTAAAGTACTTTGAGTTTCCCTGGCCCGAAAGGTGCTTTATAAAAAATTAAATGTGAATTTGAATATGAAAATAGATGCTTTTATATCAAGTACATATATTTGATTTAAAAATATTCTGGAAAGTTGAGTTTCATATTAGATCAAAAATAAAATGGATGTTTCTACTTCTCCACTGATTCGCCATCAATGCAGTTGCATGGTTCTCAGCAGTCCTAATGATTATTTACAGGTGAGCCTGGCCCCAAAGGAGCCAAAGGTGCCAGAGGTTTCCAAGGAACAACTGGGGACAATGGCTCCAGGGGTCCTCCAGGACATCCAGCCCCATCAAAAGTCTTAAGTGGGCCACCAGGAGACCCAGGATTTCCAGGTATATTGTAACATTACAACCACCTGTGTGTTGTACAGACATGGCTAAGTTTTTATGTTTATGGTAATTTATAACATCTAATTCTAACCTTTTTTCTATCTGTATTCTGTCAGGTCCCTTTGGTCAACATGGCCTGGATGGTGAGCCTGGATATAGGGGATCAAAAGGAACAAGGGGAAAAGAGGGACTACCAGGGGCCTTTGGAGAAACAGGTTTGAAATTAGCAGTATCTTTCCAGCAATTTTCAATTAAATCTCTTTCATAATATTTTCTTAACTGCAGTCATATCTTTATGTTGAAAGGTCCTCCCGGTGATCAAGGTGTTGATGGACCAGTGTTCTCCAAAGGTTCCCAAGGACCTCCTGGACCCCTAGGAAACTCAGGACACAGAGGTCCAAATGGTAAGACTTATTCTAGCTAAGTGCCTCACACCACATATTTTGTACAAATTTGCCTCCAATGGTAAAATTTAAAGGTCTTGTTAACTTAAAAAGGTTTATTGGCCATGGTTCTTTTGCATGATTTACTAAGATGAACTTTCTGAATTCTCCCCCACCACCAACAGATCAATTTGAAAATAAATTATGAAGTGTTGAAGAGAAAGGAATGTTAGAAGAACTGATTTGTGTTATTAATTCAATTTATTACAGTGCAATTCAAGACAATGTTTCACATTACAATTCAAAATGAATTAAAAAATATTGGGTTTGTTTGTATTAATTCTCCTAGGGCCCAAAGGAATGAAAGGAAATCCAGGATTCCCTGGGAGTCCCGGGGCCGATGGTGTTCCAGGACCACCTGGTTGCATTGGAATTCATGGAGAACCAATCTATGAATATGGGCCTCCTGGACCAATAGGACAAAAGGTGATGACCAAATATTTCTGGGTTATATAGTGTGGTGAAATCCCTTCACATCAAATGTTAAAATGGGCGTAAGCTGAAAAAGATTTTTTTTCTCTCCTTATTCAACCCGCTGTCATCAGGGTGAGCCAGGATCAAGCAGTACAACCATCATGAAGGGTCAGAAAGGAGAGATTGGCATTAAAGGGCTTGAAGGTCTACAGGGAAACCGTGGAGCCAAAGGAAACCCAGGCCCTACAGGAAATAGAGGTCAATAACACAGAAGAATGAAAAGAATAATATTTGATGCAGTCTGCGTTTCACACTTTGTTTACCTCTCCATCCATCCCCTGCCCACAACGCGTGTTATAGGTCCCCAGGGTCTGCAAGGTGGGATAGGCTCAGATGGTCCTCCAGGGGTAAAGGGATACCAGGGACCTAACGGACTGCCAGGTAAAGTTCTATTGTTTCTTTTAGATCAAGAGAAGCACAATATTTTTTTCCCGCAAAATTAGCAATAAAACAATATTTAATGTTCATTTGCCTCAGGTAGCCCAGGCCCACCAGGGAAGTCTGTTGACCCTGGTTCTAAAGGCAACCAGGGGCAAGATGGAATCCCTGGGCCCCCAGGGCAGAAAGGGGACACGGGTAAAACAAACCCTATTTAAAAAGGGATTATTATTATCCTTTCCCTTGTAAAGTTGTGTTCTCCACATTGTCTGCTCTCAGTGCTCAAAATCAGCTGTTCCTCCACTGTATCTCTCCCCTGCAGTCATAATAGGTGGGACACCAGGGAGACGCGGTGATACAGGTCAGCCAGGTGAGTCATTGATTAATATGACTAAATTATTTCTGAATGTCATGTAGTCATAGATCCAGAGGGATATATATTTATGTATATATGTATGTGTGAGATTTTTTCATTTTTTGTCAAATAAAATTTGAGATGATATGTGGAAGATTTCAGGTTCTCCTAGGTATGCATTGTATATTGGACTTTACATTACACTGACCAACCTGTCTCTCGCCTGACAAACTGTTTCCCTACAAATTAAATGTACATACTGTTTTTCTGTATTCAAGGTCTTCCTGGGGATTCTGGTCCTCCTGGCTTGTCTGTCGTAGCTAGTGCTGGACCAGCAGGAGATATTGGATTTCCAGGTCCACCTGGAATCTTTGGGCCAAGAGGACAACCAGGAGCATCAGGGAGATGTATTCCTGGGCCTAAAGGAGATCGTGGATTACCTGGCATTCCCGGGAGCAGAGGTGAGAATGCAAGAGGACTAAAAGAGCTCACTTTCCCTCCAAAATCAAAGTTAACAGCAGAGGGAAGGCCCTCTATATCTGCATGTATCTTGACTAACAGAAGTTGTAAAAAAGGCAGATACAAATCTCTGCAGTGGAATAATACGAACATCGGAAGAAAACATAAAAAAAATGGTTGTAAGCTCTTGGAATTACATTGGACATTTGCACATATTTACATGAAAAGACAAAAGCAATGAATATTTACATTAAATATTGTCAAAATATAATATTTTCAAGAAAAGAGGAGCAGATTAAGACAATCTATTTGAAAAGTTTATAATTTGTAGAAATTTATTCTGTACTGAGAATTTTAAACGAGAATGTTAAACAAAATAATTCTTTGTATTATTTTTATATAGGCTATGCAGGTCCTCCTGGCCCTCCAGGTCCAACAACACCAGGGTTTAAAGGAGACAAAGGGGACCCAGGTCCTTTAGGATCTCAAGGTTATAAAGGAGCCCCAGGGGATCCAGGCCCACAAGGACCACCTGTAAGCAATCACACCATTTACGTTGTCAGAAGAGAGAAGACTAGGAGGCTTTTATGATCAGTAATTTATGTATTTATATGTGTAGTTGAAAAGGAAAGTCTAATATTATCTGATAATATTCTCTGAATCTCTTTTTGTCATAGACAGTACAGTATGCCGTGCTAAATCTTCAAACTCCTAATCCAATACAGCTGCTTAAATCTACAGCAGTCTAATCTCTGACCTTTCATCGTTACATTTGCTTTTTCAGGGTCCAATAGGCTCACCCGGACATCAAGGAGCAAGAGGAGATTTGGGTCCCCCTGGAGAACAAGGGCTTCCTGGTAATCTATCATTTCAACTTTTGTCTTATTAGACTAAAATGAATTTCGAGCACAGACAAAGTATGATCCATCACCCCAGAAAAATAATAGTCCACGGCAGGTTTATATTCCCACAACAGAGATGAAACAGATGGAACTGAAAACAAAGGAGACAATAAATTAATAAATAAAAGTTTAAAGATTTATGAGCATTTGTTTCACTTTTTTTCTTATACCCAATACATTGGGACTTATGAAACAGGATTAGAGAACAAGTTAATTCCTTTTAATTCTTGATATGTCTTGGTTTCTAGGTTCCATTGGAGACCCTGGGTATATACCAGGTCCATGTGGCCTGCCTGGAGCCAAAGGGTTTCCTGGACGTCCAGGTGGGGCAAGTCTGTGTTTGTAGGAACAGTAAATGTTGCATTTCACCCATCTCTGATAACACCTTCATGCTAGTTCACACTGTTGTTTTCACTTAATCTCACCTTCTTGGGACAGTCATTTTAGAGAAATGTGGGAATTTGGCTCACTGGATCCTCTGTTGCTTTGTAACTACAGGCATCAAAGGTGAACCAGCATTTGGAAGATGTAAACCAGGATCTCCAGGCTTACCTGGTCCCACTGGTAATCATGGACCCCAAGGAACCATTGGACAACCAGGACCACCAGGGCCTCCAGGTTTCCATGTTTTCCCAGTTTAGAAAATGCAAAGTAACTTAACTTCTCGCAGCCCCACTGACGCTGTTGTCTGCAATGCAGTTGGAACAGAAATGGATATTCAGATAATGTTTTTGAATGTTTTTATCCACGTTCATTCCTAGCCCTGCCTTGGTTTTTCTGAACTTTTTTCAGGTAAACCAGGTGCTAAAGGAGCTCAGGGAATCAGCCCGGATGGCCCACCTGGATTCACGGGCCGTAAGGGAGAGAAAGGAAGTGTGGGCTTACCAGGTGTGTTCATACCTAGTTTTGACAGATGTTTACCAGCTTGAATTGTTGTGATGATTAAAAAAAATTATAATATGCTTTAACTCAACATATTTGAGCCACATTTTGTTGAATCTTTCTGGTTGGAGTACTCTACCATCTAATAGGGAGAGTTAGTGACAAAATATGGAACATTATGTTGAATCTTTCTGGTTGGAGTACTCTACCATCTAATAGGGAGGGTTAGTGACAAAATATGGAGAATATGTCTTCAAAGTTGCCTTCATAGTACCACATGGTTCTTTGCTTTCCTGTCTAGGTCCAATTGGCAGAGATGGAGACGCAGGCCGAAAGGGTCCGGTAGGTTTGCCTGGCAAAGCTGCTTCAGGTTATTCCGATAGTTTCCTCATAGCGAGGCACAGTCAGAGCATCCGTGTCCCTGACTGCCCCGAAGGCACCAGCCTCATCTACTCTGGTTACTCCTTCCTCTTCATCACTGGAAATGAGAGAGCTCATGGTCAGGACCTTGGTAAGAGGATGGAAATCATCCCACTCACTGATAGTGTGCATTTCAGACGTAATAGAAATCGGCACTTTTGTATTGGTCATTATAAGACATTTCCCCCAAATTTTCTGTTGTCTCCCAGGCTCCACTGGCAGCTGTCTCCCTCGTTTCTCCACCATGCCCTTCTTGTTCTGTGACCCAGAATATACATGCCGCTATGCCTCGCGTAATGACTACTCATACTGGCTGTCCACTGACACCCCCATGCCTGCCAACATGGTTTCCATTACGGCAGACAAGCTGGCGGTATATATTAGCAGGTGGGGCGAGAGTCCTGAAACATTTGTCTTATTTGATGAATCAAATCTATACTGTTCACATAAAAATATCTGAACAAAACTTTCATTATAGATGTGTGTGTGCATTTGTGATCCAGGTGTTCAGTATGTGAAATCACCTCCAATGTCATAGCCATCCATAGCCAGACAACTCTAATACCTCAATGTCCCGGAGGCTGGGAATCACTATGGACTGGGTACTCGTTTGTCATGGTAAGGAAACAATCACTTTACCCTCTGAATCCAAATATTTTGTCATATCTTATTTCCAGTTTTCTTTCTTTAATCCTCATCCATTATAGCAAACAGGAGCTGGGGCAGAAGGTTCCTCTCAACCCTTAGTTTCTCCTGGATCTTGCCTGGAAAATTTCCGCCAAGTGCCCTTCATAGAGTGTCACGGCAGGGGGACGTGCAACTACTACCCTGATTCCTACAGCTACTGGCTGGCCTCCCTTGACCCAAACAACATGTTCAGGTGAACTGTTCAGTTCTCTGTCTCATCAGCAGTCAATGTCATTGCTCCAGTTTAAAGCATGAAATGGAAGAACTTTTTAAAATCTTTTTAACTGGAACACATTGTTGTCTTGGGGGCTTTTTTTCCCTCCAAAAGGAAAAGATATGTTTTCTATACATCAAATCATTATTTTTTATCTTTTTATTATTTAATTTCTAACTGTGTGTGTCTTTGTCTTGTTTGTTTGTTGGCTTTGTTGATTATGTCCTGCAGTAAACCAGTTCCTCGGACATTGAAGGGACCTTCTCTACAAAGTATTATCGGCCGTTGTCGTGTCTGCAGAAAGCCACAGCATCGTGCCACGGATGACAAACGTGGAGACAATTAGAACCATAGAAGTTTGAAATGTGATTTTCAGTTTTATTAAGCAGTGTATTCTTGTCTAAGCTGGTGTGTCCATGCTCTGTTTCTTACTATCATCTTTGATTGCACTCATTTGAAAAGCTCTTCCAACCGTTGTGTAGCCCGTTATTGCTGTTTCTTTTTTCACATACTTAATCAAAATGTTGCATTTGCATTCTTCTTTTACTAGATTGTGTTGATGTGTAGAGGAATTAATTATAGCACCAACTCTGTCTTTATTTCCAGAAAACACTCAATCTGAATGTCTTTATTTGTCCAAATGGAGCTGGACTACTGAGAAATGAAATGCCCCATCATGCTGACAACATATAATTGATACCTCATTCCACATAATCTGCTCAAGCCAGTGAGGTCCAGCCACTGAATGGCATCACAAACACTTGGTCACCATAAAATACCCTCATTTTCCTAAAACAAACACTTCGCTGTGACGTCGTCGCTTGCAGATTGTTTTGTTGTTGCGTTTTAACACACCAGTATAGAGTAATTTGTTCCATCACTTTAACAGCATTTCTTTGAATTTAAGCTTGTTAAATGGAGCATGAAGAAGATTTATCTTGATGACTCACACTGCCTGCAACTCTTTACAAACCCTCACTAAATGTACTGTCGGGAGGAAAGGCTGCAGTCAAAGTGATCCTGTTTCTGTATCTTAAAGACAACATTTCTCATGATGATCTAATTTATTTTTCACCCTATTTGGGTTTTGTATGTATAAAATACAAAAAGACTGACTTTAAAAAAAAAAAAAAGATTTATCATCTGCCTTCCACTTATTCTCCATGTGAGTGATGGTTGGAAAGAAGTCTTTTCAAAGGCTGAAACAGAGATGATAAAAATGTCTAATCTGACCTCTGCTCTTGTGATTTCCATGTTTTATTTCACAACACTACACACTCAGAAAACAATTAATTAAGGAATATATCCCAGGAGAGCAGCCACTCTAGCTCAGTCACTCTTTATCTGCCACCCTGATCGACGAATGTAAAGTCTTGCATGCAAAACGGCGCGATTATCCCCTCAAACAGGATCATGTTCAAATTCGAGTATCATAAGGTATTGATTGTGTAGAGTCAGAAATGACAAACAACCGCGCGTGGTTATGTAACAAACCCGGCTTTGCACAAGCAGAAGACAAGCTGAACCCTAATGTGAATTAAGAATCCCCAACGAACTATCGCGCTCATACACATTTGTCATCCAGTAAGTTTTTGGCATATTGGAGCAAAATCCAGCTTATTTAAACTCTAATCCTGAGACAAGCGCAAGTTCTACTTTAACGAGGACACACTCTGCCACCTTGAATTATACAAACCCCGCACAGCCTGGTGCAGACGGTTGTCAGCATGGATAGAAACACGCGTGCTGTGGGGTGCTCACGGTAGCCTTCTTAATAGGATTATTCTGCTACCCACAGTGCACTTACTAATTGTTTCGGCAGCATGTATCAGGCTTCTACACATCTGTAATTGGGTTAGAATGACAATTTGTTGAGAGGTTGATGTACTTCAAGGTTGTCTCCCTTTGGGAAGGACATATCCTTTTACTTTTCACCACATGGCTCAGTCCAGAGGCATCTGCTAAAAAGCTAGATTCATAAACTGAAGAGTAAATATTCATGGAAATGTTTGAAGGAAGTGGAATTTGACTTGAGCATCATACACTTTCTGGTAAATGCGTGCAATGATTGTCTTCAAACAGAATGTAGAGTTTATATTTTCAGAAAAAGATCTGTGTTACATTTGTATTTGACTGCATTTATGTAGACTAATAAATACTTAAACATTGGAAAATATTACTGCCAGTCAGTTGCATATTTAAAGCATGTACTGTTGTAAAATCATTATGGCCTCTGACAAAAACATTTTCATTTAGATGTAATAGAACTGTTAAACAGACCAGAAATCCCATTAAGGAGATCACCAGAATAAACTCAGCAGGGTAGAACTAATGATGAGTTGACCTTTATGGCCTCTGGATATCGAAACGTGTGCTCTGTCATTGATTCAGCTTTATGGTACAACAGGGTTAATAAAATCATTGTTTCCTCCATGTTAGCACTGTTAAGGTTTTAGTTTACATGAGTGCACATGCACACTTTAGGGGTTTACCATACAATGCATAGATATACATAGAATATAAATGAAAAATGTACAGGTTTATTATAGAGGGTTTGTGTCACAACGCTGATCACCAGGGAGAAGAAAATGTCCTTAATAAAACCTTTTGTCACTTTTACTGACTGCTGTAAATTAGATTAGTGCATGCTTCAGTGACTTGATGAGGTCAAACACTGGAACTGAGGGGGGTCTTGATGTGGATTACCTGTACACTCCCCCCTTTTTTTCTTCTGAGTGGTGCATATAAAATTGTTGCCTCGCTGTGTTTTGTGATGCACATCCGTTGTAAGAATTGTGGTGTCTTCCAGCGAAAGAAGTCTGACCCAAAAAAAGACAGACAAGATTTTCTGTGAAGAGATGGCCCGTATCTTTTGCTTTTTGGGACTTCTGTATTTTGTGTTGATTGCTGTGGAAACTAAGGTGATTAAAGTTGGAGATGACCTGCAGCTTCAGCAAGATGTATTTCCAGTCGACAGGTTACTTCCCAGTCAGGTAATATCTTTGTCATGTTGCTCTTCCCCTTAATGTCTAAAAGTTGTTGCTAATGGTTTTTATGATGTAAGACCGTGAGCCCTACACTGTAAACCCAGGCAAGTTTAATCTACTTAAAAAAACTAAGGTAACTCATTGCCTTAAATTTTTTAAGTAATGAGGCAATCGTTGAATTAGTGTAGTGCACCATGTTCATTGTACTTGAGTGCCTATTAGAATGGAATTAAAGAATTAAGTTGAATGTGCTTATCACAGTACTAAAACAGTAACTAAAGTTACTGAGTTATGACGAATTTGTTGAACTCAGCTTGTTAATCAAGCATTACTTTTCTCAACTTGATCAGTTTGTTTTTACTGGATGTTCTGAGGTTGTGGAGGAAACTTACGTAAATTCATTCCACATGAATTAGAAGCGATGCTTAAGAAAATGTTTAATTTCAAGTTCATCTTACTTAAAGTAATTGATAAACTCAAAATGTGACTTGTTTTGCTACAAGGCATG
>JBBBVT010000008.1:12464446-12484087 GCA_037177035.1 Craterocephalus eyresii
TGTTACAGAGTGTTATTCAGCATGAGGGTGAGTACAAAATGAAGGCACATCATTCTGAGGGCGGAGTATTCCTTTAAGAAAACCAAGTTTGTTTTCTCAAAAAAACAAACTTTGTTCCATCGTGATCACGAGATGATTGTTGTCTATGTTAAACATGAATTTATTCATTCATTTTCTGTACCAATCCAATCAGGGTCGCGGTACAGGCTGGAGCCTATCCCAGCTACTATCAGGCAGATTTTCAGCTTGAGTTTGTTTGGGAAGGTTTTAAGAAGATTGAGAAACTTATCAAGACCCTGCACTCGTTGTTATTGGGAGCAACAGTATTGAACACATTGAGATATTTTATCGTGAAAACAAGATAATTATCCCGTTATCACGGGAAAACAATAATTTTGATTGTGAGATAACAAAAAAACATATCCCGTTACCACAAAATCTAAATGTGGATTTTCCCGAGATAACAAGATAGTTATCCTGTTATCATGAGATAACAATGAAGAAAAAGAATTGTGAGTATGACCGCTCTCGGCTTCCGTAAGGTCCACCCACAATCTACCCATACTGGCCTAATATTGTGGTGGGAGCAAACTTGCTAGGACTGGTGATGCATCACAGTTGTTTAAAATGTAATTACAAAGAATGCAGCTTGGTGTGCATTTGTTTAAGGATTCCTGCAATGCAGCAGGAATCTTGAACAGAAATTCGAAAAAAATGGATACGGCACAAATAAAATCTGTTTAGCCAGTAAAAGAGGGAAAAGTCTTGTTTAAAAAAGACTGAGCACGAAACTTGATGTTAAATTAAATAGAAAAACGTGCTGCGCTGCTTCAAAGGCTGGATGGGGGGGGGGGGGCACTGCAGAGCAACACAAAAGCTCATCTAAGGAGCTCCTGAACTGAGCAGAGATGAACGACTTTGGAAGAGCCGAGTGTTCGCTGCAGCGGGATAATAAAACAGACAACAAGCTGAACAAAATAAAGCACGTGTAAATGAAGCATTATGCATCCCAGCGACACACGGGCTCATACAGTCTAACAATGTGACGGGAGCTTACCGAGCTGTAGAGCATGCCCTCGCCATTCATAGCAATGTAAAACCCACTCTTCACTCCCTGTATGGCCACCACTCTCAGACCCACAGGAATAAGATTAAACAGGGCTGCAGAGAAGAGAGACAGGCAGACAGTTATACCGAGGCGGAGACAAAGACACATCAGGCAGAAAGGACAGAATACAGCAGTTGAGTTTTCACTTTGTCTTATAGACTCGTCAGTCTCTGATCTCTGTTCTTTGGCTACCTGTCAGTATTAAAGGGAACAGCAGGACAGTGGGAACACTGACGCGCCCAATAGTGAAACATTAATGCCAAGGCAGAGAGAAAAACTTTCCTGTGACAGCTAATTTTGAGGAGGACAAAAAAGATGCATCCTGTGCATGTTTACATAGTTCAGTCATTTATTAAGGTCTCAGTGAATAGGCTTTAATAGAGGCAAAGTTATTACATAATAATTTATGTGTTCCCACTTTTAAAGCCAAGCCAAGCAGACACAGCGGCCTTTTCTATCAGCAGAAAGCCAATTCTCCTCAAAGTGGCGATTATGTTTCCTTTAGTTTCTCCAAAAATGTTGTTTCTGTTTGCGAAATTTGGGAAGCAATAAAAAAGGTCACATTTTACCTAAACAGAGAGTGATAAAGAGAATGTTTCTCAAGCATTACAACAGCTATTCTCCCTCAATGACGATGAAACAGAAAGATAGTGCCCACCTTTTCAGTGAAATGAAAGTGGTTATCATCTCTTAAGTATTGAGAGGGGCACAAATAAAAAACAGCATTTTCTGAACAATAATTTCTGAAATTTATGATCAGCTTTAGTTTGATGAGGCTGGGGAGGGGGCTTTACTTCCTGTGGACTCCTGTATTGCTTGAATGATTGCATTGCAAGTGTCGATGGGGACTATCAGATAAGGTTGGCAAGAAAAAAAAAAAAGTGGAGACGTGCCAACATGGGTCTGTCCTCCAAGCAGATTCAATTTCACTCAATAAATATCGACGTCCCGCTTTTGCCTGCCAATAATTTAAACTTGCCCTCAGGCCACTAGAGCGGGTGATACACACTGACCACTCTTGCAGGAATGTGTATACTCTTGAAGCTTGTACAGAAGCAGATTAGCACCTTGAATTTAGTTGTCTGGTGCCTCCTAATCTCTTCTATTTGTTTTTTTTTTCATGTTGTTTTTTTCCATTTTTCATTATCCCTCTCTCCCTTCTGTTCCTACATTCCTGTTTCCATTAACTTTCATAGTTGCTGCTTTTGTCTCTCATGATTGGCAGCAACATCATCATTTCCCTGTCTTGAAGAGTGGGAGGAAAAGAAGCAGAATATATCACAAAATATGGCAGGCTGCTAAACTAGTTTTGCTATAATTACAATCTGTTCTTCCTGTTTTCATTTTGTCACGAGAAAAAAAGTAATAGAAACTTCCATTTAGCTACCTTGCAAATGTTCAGATCTTCTATTTTCAGTTAAAGCAGCTGATGGATTTCCTAACTACTGCTGCACTGACTGCTGTTAGAGAAGGCACCGGTGCTCCAGGCCCACAATCCTGCAGGTTTTCAATGTTTCAAGCTCCAACACACCTGACTGAAATGAATGAGTCATTGCGGCTGGTTCCTTTTCATTTGAGTCAGGTGTGCTGGAGCAGAGGACATGCAAAACCTGCATGATGATTGGCCCTCTGGGACAGTCTTCGGTCTCCCCTGTGTTAGCGTATCTGATGACTATCCTGAAGGTGATTCCTCTTCCTAACCTGACCGACAAAAAAATTAGGGGCCGGACAGGTGCAGGTGAGACTTAAGAGATTTCCTGGGCTCTTCTATTGTCAAAGGACCAGACAAAATGGATTCAAACACACCAATAAAGCAAAATCCGTGAACTTGCAAGTCTTCCAGTTGAGCAGTAATCTGCTTGAGGCAAATCCTGCACGTATGCTAGAATAAGTTATTAAGACTACAATCGCAGCAGGAACCCTGCAGGAGAGGTTTAAAAAGGCACTAAGCTATTTGAAAGGTGTCCAAATCTACAGAGAAACTCTAGTCCAAATGTATCTGGTTGTAGTGTTGCAGTATTTATGCTGAAATAAATGTTGTATTAATGTCTACAAACATTTTTCCTCTTACCTTAAGCTTCCCATCTTGGAGTGATGGGAAAGTTCTGTGCTGTCAGGAACTATATGACACGAGTCTAATATTACTGGCTGAAGAAACAGTAGTAATTTATAGGTATTTTACAGATATTTAAAGAGCACTAATTGAAATTTATTTCACAGTATACAACTGTATTTTTGGATCACCGTATATCACCGTGGAATAGGAGCAGATTTTGCGTAATTTTATAGCATCTACTTACTCATAACTGTTTATTTAAGAAAGGTGATAAAATACTTGGTGTGGGAATCTGAAGTAAAGATTCTAATCTATCAGGCAATATTACTGAGCTTAATGAAGTGGCATTTCTCTTTATCGCTCTATGCCTTCAAGCCATGAAGTAATAGTAGATAAGTCTCCAGAGATTCAAGTTAACTCAGCACATTATTTCCAAACTCCTTGAAGAGAAGACCAACTACTATAGATAAGCTGTGCAAGAGCAGGGATTGCCATCAATTTAATATGCCACTAAATCTGTCAGGAAATACCATTTTATACTGTACAGCTACTTACTGTTGTTGTTCACTGGTGACCACAGTTATGATTAAACACTGTAACATATTGTTGAAAGTCAATTGTAAATTCACATGATAAATGTGGGTTTGTAGTAGCAAAGCTTGTGAATTTCAGCTGAAATGTTTTGAATGTTCTTTTAAACTTCATGTTTCTT
The DNA here is from genome assembly GCA_037177035.1 of Craterocephalus eyresii. NCBI lineage: Eukaryota > Metazoa > Chordata > Actinopteri > Atheriniformes > Atherinidae > Craterocephalus > Craterocephalus eyresii. Next base: position 12,468,323 of record JBBBVT010000008.1, read on the forward strand.
GTTGCTGTTCACTCCGTCATGCTGTTTTCCTGTGAGGACTACCTGAGAAATGCAGGAGGGAGATGCAACTTGAAGTTAACTGAGCATAAAAGTTTCCCAAATCATGCAGGAGCCCACATTTTCATTATGATCAAAGAAAAACATATCCATGAAAACCATCTGGCACTTGTGGAAGGATGAAGGCATGCATCATTAGTTCCCAAACAAAATCACACATCTTTGCACACAGGAGTAAAAATAAACCACTTTGTATGTAATGTAATACAACGTTACTTATAAAGTTAATTTTCTTTTACTGTGTCATGAATTAAGGCGTTAGCACATAATGTAAGGAAATGTGTTTGGTCAATTATTCTCACCTCTAATAATTATTTATTAATTATTGTTGTATTATACATACACTAAACAATATATTAAAACAGTGAAAAGGTTGATAAGTCGCATTTACAATTTGATAAAACTTGTAATGATCGTACTTCTATGGAGCGAATAAAACTGCTAATCAAAGGTAGCGCCCGCTAAAAATGTGCCAAAATCCCCTGCAATGTTCTCCTTGTGGTTCTGAGAGTCAAATGCATGGAGGGATGCATCAGTCACAGGTGGGACCAGTACAGCCAACTTACAGCAGGCATATCTGCAAGAGATTCTGAACCCAGTAGTTATCTCATATCTCCAGAATCTGGGGCCTAACTCCATCATACTGAGTGACAACACCCTTCTCAGCAGAGTGAGGGTCATTACAGAGTACGTGATGAATGGCCTGCCATGAGTCCAGACCTCAACCCAATTGAACACTACTGGGGTCAGCATGTTCGTGTTGTATGTGCAGAAGTGTCCAACACAACCATGCTAGATAACCTTCAGCCACTCCTGGTTGAGGAATGGAACACAACAGTGCCACCAGCAAAGTGTGACCAGGCTGGTTGCATGAGGCATGAGGATGAGGTGTACAGTTCTTTCACGTGCCCCTGACCGAGTAAAATGAACCAAGTGTAAAAAATGGCTCTCTACTTTTTTATGTCTTTTTTTTTTAAACTGTAGGAGAGTGCGCTCATCCAATCCAAAGAATGGCCCAAAACAAGAGTGACCACAAATAGGAAAATATTGCAGCGGATTTTGGACCCTTTTGGGGGGAACTACCACACACTGAACTGTGTTCCACAGATGCATGATGCTTACGAGTGATACCTCATTGTAAAAGTGAGAAACAAATTAATTTGAAAAAATTCCATTTCATTTTTGTGCAAAGTTTATAAACCCAAGATTGAATTGTTAAATGTAGAATAGATATTACTTGATTTATATTTCATCCACCAAAATCCAAAGCATCTAAAACAGAAGGAGATTAAACACCTGACACAGCAGGTGTCTTTTTACCAACAATGTCTTTCTGTAGCCTCAGAGTGCAGGCAATTACTGGAAACAATCAGCTGATGACAATCAAATTAATAACTGTTTAAATGTGAACACGGATGCTCATTAACTAAATGATGTTTCCAAGCTATTGCAGTTATCTGACCACAGCCCAGCCACTAAGTTGTGATTTGCTGTAAACTAATTTTTCATTTTCTTTGGAAAGCTGAAAGGAGCAACTTGCTGTATTTTATCAAGCAGTGAGATTTGATTGAAGCAGAACTTTTCGAAGCATTTTTCATCACAAAAAGCTATTTTCTGTTTCGTTGTGTCCTTTTCCTTCGGTTCTTAGCAGCCACAGTAGAAATATGGCACATAATAAAAATGTAACTGCTTGCATTCTGAGCTCATGTTGCACCTAGTATGCAGGCGGCAATGCGCTCTTCTCTCCAATCAGTTCCACTGAGCCACCCCTTGAAAATAAATTACTGTATACCATCTGCCACTGCTGAGGATGCTGCAGGTCAGAGGGTGGCGTGGTTCAAGGGTGGGGGTAATCTATTATTCTAATAATCCACCCGGGCAATCAATAGCTCAGTGCAAGACCTGCATTCCAAATCTTCCCTGTCCATTTCCATCTCTCCTTATCAGTCGCCCATTTTCTTTAGCTTTTTCTGTCTCGATGTTCCGCTCAAAACACTTCAAATTCCTTTTGCAGTGCCTCTTTCTTTTTGCTTCTCCCTCTAGTCTTTGTTCGGACTGTCTCTGAGCTTCAGGCCTCTCATATAAAGAATTATTCATTGGGTACAAACGGAGAAGGTGGTATTTTTAGTTTGCTACAGCTGAATTATTCACTGCATTCCTCCATCCCCCGGCCAGCAGGACGGCTATATCAAAGGAATACCTAGAGGTGGGGAAAACCCTTCCGTACAACAAACGCCCTCACGGGCTATAACCTTAAAAACACAATAGAGACCCCTAAAAATGGGAAAATGTGCTGAAGTTGTAGAGATGAAATGAATTATGCTGCATATTACTTCCCACTTATGTTGTAATCCTTTGTCCTGGAGACCTTTCCTTTTGGCTGGAGGTACTTATATATATAAAGTGACATGTGACGGAGAGAGGCCGTTCTTTTCGCTGCGTGACTGCTACCATCCAGCAGCTTTGGCTCCCACTTCTTGAAAGATTGGCAGGACGTTTTGGAAATGAAAGGTCATTGGTTTGCTGTCTGGCCTAACTCCAGACTGAGAGTGTCATCATTATCACTTTGATGACCATTCTGCACTGACATATATTTCCTCCTTGATGATTCTAGAGAAACTCTTTCAAAAGTCTTTGTTTTAATGCAGAAGACTCTCGGCAGACTGAACTGATACCCCCCTCCTTTGTGTCTCCGTGGATGTGGACCTTGAGCGCAATGTTAACCCCACGAGGGAATTTATTCACTGGTACCACTAGGGGAAGTCAATTGGTGGTGGAATACTGCAGGGGAGGTGGTTCAGGGAGGGATCTTTAAGATGAGGAGCAAAGCTGTGGGTTACAGTGAATTCCAGTAAGAAATTCTGCTGTCATCATCACATATGCTTTGGAGCTCTATCAATCAACATGATGTGACGGTTACAATCATGCTGTGTACACAGCAGAACGGGATTCCTTAATAAGGTCTCTGCAGGAATTTTGGAATTAATTTCACACAGAAATTAGATATTTAAACACCAGAATCTCTATACTTAAACTGCATAAGGTAAATTGTTGCAAAGACAAGCTGGGAACACAAAACATTTGAGTAACTATTTGACACATTTATATCCCAGTGATTGCATAACTAGATGCAGAAATGAGGGCATTCGTGCCTTATGGAGTTGGCTGAATATCTCCCCTTTAAAGCTGTATTTAAGTAAAGAAAACAAGTTTTAGCTTGGGTGTCTTAAACTCATTTTGGGTCCTTTGGGCTTCCGCAAACCACATCAGTTATGTAAGAATTAAAAATGATATCTGAAAATTTGTAAAATGTTATGTAACCAACTGACTCACAGCCATTGAATGTTTTAGGCAGAAAAAGCTGCAGCTTCTGTAAAGCTCCACTCACTGTTGTCGCTGTTCTCGTCCTTGCTGCCGTCGATGGTTCCATCCGGCTGCATCTGCAGGTAGAAGCCCTGCTGGCTGAACAGTCGCGTCACGATGCCTTTCAGCTGTGGCTCTGAAATGCACGCACGCACCCGCCATGCATACATCACACACACACATAAACAGCAGACATCGGCAAAGCCACAGCCCCCATCCCCACAAGAATGAGTCAGAACAGCGTTTCTCACGATCGTGACAAAATAGTTGCACTTGTAACTCAGCTTTCACACTCACAGATTCTTCTATCAAGCTACTTGAAATGCTGAAATCATAACTAAGAAGTGTATCACAAACAGAGAATGTAAATGTCACATACAATTAATTACAATGGGGTAGGTTGGCTATGGGAGATGGAGTGCACTGACAGAATAATTACATGCTTCTTAAATACAGTCGTAAAATTGATGTAGTCACTTAAAAATATTTATTGCACGCTTTTATGTCACAAATTCAAGCCTTTAAAGTTGTGAACTCTGAAATATAAAATAGGAACTCATTCATCTCTAAATATATATGCTTGTATTCTTATCAATAATTTTCAACAGCAGTCTTTATAAATTTCGTGGCACAAACCAGCCTCCACAGCAGCCTGCATATGAAATAACTCACGGCACTAGTCATCTCAGACTTCACTCTTACCAGCTGTTGGATATCAATAATATGATGATGGAAGGTTTGTCATGGATCATTTCTTGCACCACATAATATCATTAAAGGGTAAACTTGAAGGTTGTATGGCTGGCAAGCTTTAACAATGAGGATACCAAAAAAAGACATCAGTGAGAATGTTGTTACTCTCTAAGACTTATTGCAATTAATGCAGAAAGGCAACAACTTTTGCATCATTTCTAGACATATAATGTTTGCTGTCATGATTTTTTTCCCCCATTTGTTATGAGGCAAGCATTTATGGCGGGGTACGGTGACCGTCGTTGAGTTAAATTGCTCCTTTCAGATGACACATTTCACAGTTTGCTTCTTGACCGACTGATTCCAAAGGTATTTCCTGGCCTTTAGAAAGCTTAACGGAAAGTTTTTCAGTTTTCCAAGTGTTTTTTTTTTATTTATATGTTATAACCCTGAACTGACCTACTTTGAAGGGCATGACTTCTGGCTCCTGCCCAGAGCTTTCCACACTTGAAGGGAGCAGGTGGAAACAAGAATCAGCTCAGGGCAATGAAAGCCTCTCAGCTCCCAGGATTACCATGAAAATATATAGTGTAAAAAAATCTTTATCGAATGGAAAATATACACTCAGTCTCTACTGGCTCTATCTTATGTTCACAAGCTCTTTTTTTTGTAAAAGCAGAATACGGTGCAAGATGATATTAGTGTAAGCCAGATTTCTGTGGCTGCTCTTAGCAGGGCAATGGTGTAGGTAAAAATGCATCTATGTGCTGAATCTTAAAAACCACTTAGAGGTCAAGTCAACCATTATCATTGCAGATAAAAAAAAAGCTGCACAGTGAGACTATAGTCATACTCACACAGCCCAATATTTAGTTGTATTTTTCTTATTTATTGTCTGCCAAAAGGAACAAACATGCAATTTGTAACAATTTCATGGTAAATGGTATTGGTTTTCCTCTTTTTCTCGAGTTAAATGATGTATGTAATCAGAATAAAGAAGTATAGGTGAGCTGGATTATCTTCTGATGTAAACACAAGATTTGGAGGATATATCTGTGCCAGGCCAGGCACAAAGCATCCCTACAGTACTTTTTTTTTTTTAAATGAACATTTTCAAACTTGTTTCTGACAGAAAGGGTGCTTTTCAGTCAGGTCGGAATAAAACCGTAACAAAAAGTTTTAAAGCATTTTTCCTGAGAGCTGACCACACCGACTAGTGCATGAGCTTTATCTATGTTGTACAAAGGACAGGCATATAGAGAAGAGGGTTCACAGACCCACTGTGAGAGCAGGTTTGTGTCCGCTCAACTGTTCATCATCCTGCCCATCAATTCCCAACTCACCTACCCCTTGGTTAGGGCCATCAATTGCTGGGGACAGGCCTTTCATCATCCATCATGGGCAGATTGAAGAGAATGCAAGTGTGTGTACGTGTGTTTATTTGTGTGAAAGCACATAGGACTGTACACATCAGTAAATCACATGCGATAACCCCAGTTCCATAAATTACAGCCACAGCATGGACTCCGGGCAATTGCTGATGGCTCATCTGTTCAAGTCATTTAGAAGAAAGCGTGTGTGCATGCGTGTCTGTGTGTGTGGGTATAGACACAGACTTATAGAGCTTATGTTTGTGCATGAAAAATGCCTTTCAATGACAGCAAACTTAAGATCATTCTGTGAGTGTATGGACCATTAGAACGACAATAGATTGACTTCATACCAATACGGAAGGACAAAAAAACATTCAGGTACGTTGACAAATGGCATCATGACCGTGAAATGGTGAATGGTCACCTGTTCTGATACGGTGTTCGACAAGGAGAAACATCATATCCATATGCACTACGACAACAGCCTCTATTACACTCACAGAGTACGACACGTACAAAGAACGAGGAGAGAGGAGAAAGACTGATCCGACATTGACAAGAAAGAATGAGGCTGAAACAAAATGAAAAGAGGCAGAGAGAGCAACAGACAACTGGCTGTGGGAGAACTTTGGCTGTCGCAGGAAAGGGGAAAAAGGTCAAAAAATTAAGCTTAGAAACCGAAGGAAAAAGCCACACAGAAGGAGGGATGAAAGAAGAAGAAGAAAAAATCAGCAAGGGAGAGGGTCGTCGGCTGTCAGACAGGTGTTGAAGCCCCCCGGACCTACCCGGCCCTTCTCTTCCTGGCCCACCCGCCCCTCCCCACCTCCCACCTCCCTGGCCAAAGGGGGGGTTGTCGGCATGGGCGCGAGATGGGGTGGAGACGGAGAGAAACACAGCACACACGAATGGAGGCTGAGCTACTGACCTAGCCTGCAGCCCTTATGGGACACCTGTGGAGGTTTCGAGGGTGCATCTTACGAGGGGGGGAGGATAAAAGGAAAAACAACAGTCTTTTAAACAGGCAGAATGAATATATTCTCCAGTGTATCGGCTGTTTATAAGCAAATATATGGCAAAGCATCAGAGGAAATGTCAAATAATCAAATAGCGGATATACAGAGTCTGACTGCTTGCCTGTCTGTCCCGGTGTCAGCTGAGAGGAATTTACCTACCTGCCCAACAATGTCTCGAGCCCTGGAGGCCTTCTTTGTCTGTCTGGCTGTCTGTCTGTCTGGCTGACAGGGTGACTGTCTCAGTTGTTCTCCCGTTCTGCCTTAAAAGTTGATGACTGCCTACCTCATTCTTTATGAGCGTGCCTGCAGGACTCTGAACACTGAACAGAACTAACTGGATGGCGGGGTGGTTTCGGTCGGGGTGACTCGCACCGGGACAGAACCAGCACAGTCAAAGAGAAGGCTGAACCACAATCTGTGGTGGGAACGGAGCGTTTATGTCTATCAATACAGCTCCTGATGACAAAAGCTATACCTCCCTTCACTGCAGCAAAGCTCCCTCTCTGCAATAAACATTTACGATTAAAACATTTAATCTCAAAAGAGCCTTGGTGCACTGCGGTGCAATTTATCCTCCCTCTATACCCTAATCTGCATTAATATTGAATTAGGCCATTTAAAGCAGCTCAATTTAGGTTATTCAACTTGACTGTCTATCTGTGTTTGAAGGGGCTGTGAATGTGTGTGTGTGTGTGTATGGGGGGGGGGTTAAGGAGGGGGGCAGGTGTTAATTTATCTTTGGGAGCAAAATTTTGTTTCATTCAGCATAAGTGATTGTTCTGATCAGAGCTCTGTCACCATGGATATCAAAAAAGGGGGGGCTGGGTAGCGTCCCAGCATAGAGATCATTCCCTGTACATTCAGGCAGGTCCTGCCCGGTATGTAGGGGAGGGTTTGTGTCGTGCAGTGAATCGACAGACAACAAGGAGACCTACAATAATGGAACAGGTGGGTTTTTTCGCACCGCGGAGAAAATCTACATACTCCCCCCTGGTTGGGATTGAAGCCCCTGACTGCAGTATAATGCCTCTGCTGCTCCAAAAAGGGGCGGGGTGCGGTGGGGCGCTATATGCACATATAACATACTTTTTTTCTTGTTTTTTTGTTTCTGTCCTTTAAAATAATCTACCTCACTGACCTGGTCGCCGCCGAACGGGTCTTTTCTTGCCGCTGCAGAAACGGACTTTGCTGAAGACCCCCAAGAAATGCCTCTCGCAGAGGGAGCGGGGGTCTTTGCTGGGGCTGGGGCGACGTTTCGAAGTAGAGACCCGGTCACTGTTGGACTCCCTCGCCTGGCGTTTCTGCCGGATCAGGGAGCTGGCGATAGCAGCCATCTCCCCGAACCGAGTCTGAAAAGCGAGAGTGTAGTTCGGCAGGGGTCGGGTTTTAATGCAGCGTCTTGGCGAAAATAAATAAATAAATAAAACAGAAAATTAGAAAGGGGGGTAAAAAAAAAAAAGAACGTTGACTCTGTTCTGGTCCGCGAGTGTTTCAACCAGATGTCATCCTGATCAGAAAATCATTCGAGTCCCGTGCATCATTGCGCGTGAGGCATCCACTTAGGGAGACAGTGGCATACAGCCCGGTTCAGTCGCTTCCAGTCTGAAGTGGACTCAGAGCATAAAATCAACTATTGATCTTATATTACACATGAATCTACGGCCAAAGCCGCGGGGGCCGAAGATCAGCCGCGAAAACATGCAACAGTGTTTATAAGTTGATGCAGCTGCGTTGTCATTGGGGATCTTCAGGTATTCCAGGTGAACAGCGCCGCGTCTGACGACCAAGACGTCTCATCTGCACGCCAGTCTATCTTCTGGGTCCCTGGCGCCTTTCAGAAAATCGCATCAACGTGAACTCAAGCGCGCGCTTGTGCATAAAAAACTATCTTAACTTTTTTTCCTTCTATTGTTTTCTAATGAGTTTCTCCGTGCATCGATCGATGAGCCCAGCAGCTGTCGATCCAGGGTGCGGAGTGGAAGCCCAGAGGCAGGAGGCCAGTCTCCGGTTCCGTCGATGATGGCACCTCTAAATGCAGTCTTGGAAAATGGAATCGGCAGCAGCTGCTGCTCTGCAAGGATGCTGCAGAGGTGGAATTGAAGCCAACGCGGAGCAATTCGTGTTCGAAAAGCAACAATTAGTTGAGGCGAGCAAACGCCAAAGCGCGTTTCGTTGTAGCGCACAAATAATAAGGTAGCCTTATTGCCCGCGCGTCCACAACGATCATTGTCGGTGCGTTACATCGCCGACACTGATAGTGAATGGTCGCGCTCCACAGCCGCCCCACTCTCTCTCCCTCTCTCTTTCTCTCTCTCTCCCTCTCTATGTCGCTTTCACTCTCCCACCTCGCTCCCTCTCCAACTCTTATTCAACGCAATCATACGTGATTGAGGTTCGTATGAGGAGTTCTCTGGAGTCGTAAAGGGAAACATTGATCATTGCTGTGATAAAAACTTGTGAATATAAAACTGGTCAAACACAAAAGGGGCGGAGGTGCCAGCTGTGTGCTTTGCAGAAGGCAGAATGCAAGTGAGATTGTCGTTTAGCCTCGTGTGCCCGTTCTTCTTCTTTTATTTACATTATTGTAGCCTATCTAATAGTGGTTATTGGATTGGTTTTTCATTGTAACTGCAACAGGCTTCAGGAAACAAAAGCAGTGACACAACACATAGACTGGAATGAAAAATGAAAATGAAATGGACATGCGAGGCTACATAGAAACATACAGCATAACAACACACTGCAACATTTGCATTTAGAAAACTGCCATTTAACCACCTCTTGGTTACTGTGGACTCATATGTGAACACACTGCTCCATCATACCAGTTACTGTACATCTGAGTGGCACCACGAAGAAACCAGATCATTTGTTTCCATCTGGCTGCTTTCCACAATAATTCAAATGGTCTTCATAATATGGGGGATTGCAAGAATGTCAGATATAAGTGCTTCTGCAATAATGATTAATACTCAATAACATGCTTGTTGCATCATGTCTGTCATTGGACACAGGCACATGCTGTGCAAGGAAGGAAGAAAATGCCACTGCTCAAGACTGCAGCATGTCAAACCTTTCATGTTCCCATGATGAAACAGCATGAAACATTTAGAGCCTTTCTCTGCAACTTGGTTTGACATTCCATACTCAAACCAAATCCAGGGAGACAGTGAGAGAGGATGACAGATTCTCTACTGAGTGAATGTCACTCCCTATATAGTTTTATAAGTTGATGAGGGTTTTAAATGTGGAGAACTGGCATCTTGGCCAGTTGTTTGCATGCTCTTTGATATAATAAGTGTGTAAATGTGTGTGAAAGAAAGAGGCAGATGGAGTGGGAAACAGGAAAACAAAGGATAGAGAAAACCACTGGTTTCCTCCAATTATATCAACAGAGTAAAAATACAGTAGCAATTAGACACTATTAGACACCGAAGACTGAAGTCGGATCCAAAAATCCAAATTCTTCATCTGGTCTGACTTTGTACTTCTGCTGAGTTGCTGGTGTGTTGTTAAAATTATCGGGTCACTATAGTCTAAAGAAATAGAGATCATCATTTTTGATACATAACATTTGTTGTTTTAACTGTATGCAGAAGTGTAAGCTTGTCAGCTTTTACAATAAAAGAAAAGTCAGCTTGTAGAGTCGGGTGCAAAGGGAATTTCTTAGAGATGGGAGGGTTGTAATCTATGAGAGCTACTGGCATGGATATATATCTTTGTCAGGAAAAAGATAAAGTATTCCCTAATGAGGCTCTGCTAGGCTTTCTCTTTCTACAAGAAACAATTGATGTTCACTTCATTCCAGCATAGATGCATCCACATGCTATAAAACACCACTGTGACATTCATTACAGATAGTATAGCATTTTTTCCTTATTATCACTTGAAATGACTTTGACTTGGAGGGTTGCTGCATTTACTTACAGAAACAAAGTAATTAGTGTTTTTTGTTCATCAAAATGCATCTGCAACAAAGTAAGGATACAAAACGAATGCAGACAGCTATTTTACATTTGCTGAGCTTTTTTTGAGTCTTTAATTTAATTGATAAAATATACCAGATTCATGTTAATTACGGAAATATCATACTGCTGCATAATTATCAAGTGAAGTTAAATAAACTAAAGTCTCAGCATCCCTATGGACCAACCAGAGGTCCAGCTGGTGTTAGAAGTAGCTCAGTAACTTTATGTCTGCTGCCATCTTGTGGTGAAAATTAGTCATTAGCTACCAAAGAGAAAGTAGTGGATGTCCCCACTCTAAAGTTTGTCACTTCTGAGTGTCCTTGAGGTACATCACAGATTTGTTGACTCACAATAGCTGGAGCTAGATTTCATAGTGTAATATTGCTCAACTTTCTAGCCAAGCCTGGAGGAGGTGAAGAGCTGAAATGTGAGAGAACAAAATGATTTTGTGGCTCACAGTAACCGTCAACACATTTCTACTGTTCATCATCATATAATGAAGATAAGCTTATGTGATTAATGCATGGAGCTCAATATGTATGACTGACCCCAAAAAAGTTATTTGTATTTAAAATACATGTAGAGCAGCAACATGTTATTCAAAGAGCATTCCAAGCAAATGTTCATGGGTGCATCAGACTCCAGACCAGCAGTAATTATGTGCATAGAAGCCAATTAAGAAGAACAAATTGTCCCAATATGAAACACGATCTTATATTAATTAAACTCACTTAAAAGTAACCATTCAACAACTATAATGCATAATAGTGAGATATGACATGTTTCTCTTCTGTACCGCTCACAATTCAAGCATTGCAACTCCTGTATTGGGACCATCTGAACTCTTGACCCCTGATTTCAGTAAAGGAGGACAGAAAACTACCTGGGCTATTTCAATATGGATGCTTTTGTAAATACAGGTGATAATATCATCAAAAAAATTGTCATAATAAAAAAAGAAAGCTCACATAACTGTATCTAACTTTTTCCAGTGGCCACATATGCCAGCAGTTGGCGATCTGCAGGGTTAACTTTCATTGAGGAAAAGCCAGGTGCAAACGTAACACTACAAAGCAAAGCAGGTGCAAACATTTAATCCTACTCAAACACAACTTTCATAAGGAATCCCTCAGAGGCAATTTTGGCACACTGCATGTAAAGGAAGAAGTGGAAAGCACCCTCTGTTCCACCTGCTCTCCATGTACTTGTACGAGCGAAAGAACACTGGATCAGCAAATAATGCAATGGGATTTCTATGCTGAATGAAACTAGCTGAGGAAAACAATTATACAGCTGCAACATAAGAATCTGCCTCTGTTACTGATTCATTATTTTCCATTTATTCCATCATTCATCATCTATCATCCATTCATTCACTCAGTCGGGTTCAGGCCCCTCCTCACCACTGAACCAGTGATTTCCACTATTTCAGAGGTGAAAAGCATCAAAGACATTATCTTATTATCGCAAAGTATTGATGAGTAAATGTCTGCTGCCTACAGAAACTCCAAAAATAAGGAATTTGAAATTCAATTTCCTTTTATAATTTTATAAAGAAATAAATACATAAATACATCTCCAACTTGAAAGTGAGTTAGCAAGTTTTTAAAAGATCAAACAAAGTTTACACTGGGTCTATAAACAATGTAATCTGAGACAGCTCTCACCAAATTCTCGCTTTTACACTTTGCATCCATTTCTGTCAACAGCAACAAGCTGACTCATAAAGTTTTGATTGAGGTCATAAGGTTCATCTAACAGTGAGCAGAGATAAAGGATAAGGACTGATAGTACTTTATCTCAGAGTCCTACAGATCCCAGTGAGTGTACTGCTTTTGGTCCAACTACCTCAGAGGAATCAACTGTGCTTAATGGAGTTTCTAATTGTCTGCCCTGAATTTGAGAGCTGAGATACAGCAAGAAGCAGCAGAGGAAGGTGTTGCATCCAACTTCCATAAAAGCAGCTTTCTGTTTTGCTTTGTGAAGCTTAATAGTTCTTTAATACCTTTCAGGACTGTAGAGTTATGTCATGAGTGAACAACTGTAGCAATGCAGTCAACTGCCTCGGAGATGACTAGAGGACATGGCAGGGATCTTAGGCTTGTAGCCAAACACTGGTAAGTGGTTGTGTACAGACCTCTATGTGCATTTAGACGTCAGACAGGTTTCCTATCATAAAAAGGAGCATGTTTAGTTGTGGAGGATTACAGAGCAAGTTCGGTTCAATGGAAATGATTAATGTCCCTGTTAAATACAAGTTTTAAAGTACACTGTGTCTAAATGAAGTTAAGAATTTTCATGTTTTTTGAGAGATCGGGTTTTAATTGCACTTTTGACGAAAAGAGACTGTCTCAACCAGCATCAAAAGCCAGTCATCCACAAATAGCACGTGCTGTTTTGTCATTTTAGGTTGAATATCTAGTATCCTATCGCAAGGGAATCCTTACACTGATGATTACAAGTTAAATATGTTTGATATAAATTGATTCAAACAAAACCCCGACAGGAAAAGTTTGAGCCACTGCCCTGTGGCGTCTGTGGCGCTATCCGCGGTGCTGAACCGCGCTGCTTGTTTGGGGCCCTCAAACAACGCTGCCTCTTTTGGCCCCTAAAGTTTAATGCTCGATTCCTGCATTGTCGGCTTTTTTTTTATTGGCCCGCTTCAGATGCAGCAGTGGAAAGTGCCCACATGCAAATATATTTCGTTCGGATAAAGTATCTGGAGCCCTAAGCTCCCAGGAGAAGTGCGGCTTGATGCCGAATGCCGGCTGCCATCCACTGCCAGCAAAGACTGCACAGAAAACTCGGGACAGATGCGAGGGGCACAAGGAGAGGCTCTCTCAATTGCAGACTCGGAAGATGTTACTGAAACACTGAGTGTGTAATTAAAAAAAAAAACCTTCTCCTCTTCTCCTCTCTTTACATCCACCGTTCTTTTTCTACCACTCAAGAGAGAAAGCATGCAAAAGCAAAGGCAGCCGTAAAGCTATGTCTGTCTCTCACCGTCGGTGATAGTGGTCGACTTCGATCGTTGTCCACAGAAACACTGCAGCATATGCGCTCCTTTCTGAAGGAATGGCCTCAGAATCCTCATTGATTTGGGTTGATGGGAGCCTTCCTCAATCCAAACAATCGGACAGCGCTATCACAACACAGCAGGGTCAGGCAGCATAGCGTAGCCAGCCAGCCAGCCTCTCTCTATAGGCTCTCAGCAGCCCTCAAAACGCCGGAAGGGCACAGTCTGCAGGACAAATTACGCTAAAACGAGGCATCTTGAGTGATCCCCCCCTTCTCTCGTAATGTAGCCCTATCTCTCTCTCTGTCTATCTTCTTCTCGTCCACCGACGATCATTAGCTTCCTCGGCTCACACTCTTCTTCTTCCAGCACGGCAGGCAACGCAAGGACGTTACAATGTGCTCTTAATTGTTCACCCCCCCCCCCCCCCCTGCCTCCGCGTCTTTACCAGCAGCGGACGTAACGGTAGGAACGGAGAGGAGAAGAGGGAGAGATTGTGGTGGAGGGAGGGTGGAAAGGAGCAAGCACGCCAAAGTTAAACTGCAGGGGTAAGTTACAGGCCGGCCACGAGTGAGGTAATGCGGAGCTGACAGGGAAGGCGACAAGGGGCTGCACAGATGTTGGAGTCTTTTTTTCTTTTGTCTCCTTTTTCAGCAAATCTATTGGGAACAAGTGAAAAACGCAGAGCTTACGTCAGCCGCAAGGTATATCTTTAAAGTCAACGATGTTTCTGCTTGATAGTATCAGAAAGTTTATGGCTCAGTCACTGCGTTTTGAAAGAATGAACAGTGGCCCACCTTTTGTCTCCTTCCAGCCCACCACCAATGGGTTCATCACCACGCATCACGAGCAGGAGTTTATAGCTGTAGGTGGTTGAGGCAAACTAATAAAGTTGAAACCATTAAATGTTTTTGTTAACCGTTTGTTGCATGTGCACAACAGGCATTGAAATCAACGGGGGTTAGAGGGAGACAAACAAATACTAAGCAGCCCATAAGTAACAGAAAACTCAGACAGAGCCTAATTTTGTTTCACCAAAACAGCAAGTGATTAATCACTGGAAGATCTATGCTTGACTGTAAAAGTGGATAAATAACACCTCATCACACATGCTAGCATGTATGATGAACTAAACTAAATAAGGCTGCACGAGGTTTCAAGTTAACTTAAGAATTTACTAAACAAAATATGACTGGCTCAAAAAGCACTAATTTTAGACCATTTAGAATTTAATTAACTTGTAAAGTACTTTAAGGAGCTTAATTTAGCTATGAATTATCATGTGACATCTAAGGTTCAAGATCTTCTAATGCATCTTGGCCCAGGATGACAAGCACTATCCTAAACTGCAATACTGAAAAGCTTGACAATGTGCCACTTTTCCCACTAGATGGAGGTATAGCATAAAACAATTAAAGTCAGACTCAATATAAACCTAAAGATGGGACCAAATGGCTGAAGTAGAAGCCAGATGCTGGAGCCAAGTTTTACTTAAAAGATTTGCTTGACCATGCATGCATAAAGAAGATGTTTTTTCTCTCTCTCTCTCTTTCTCTCTCTCTCTCTCTCTCTCTATGTATATGTATATATATGAACAACACAAGGACAGCAAATTACTGGAAACATGCTCTGACTATGGATAATGCGTATATGATGTACATAAAAGAACAGGTTGGGTCAGCAAAAAGTGCTTCAACAACACCAGCGATGCAAATAAGAGAGGGTCAGAGAGGAATAGAGAGAATGGGGGGAGCAATGTTGCTGGCATCCGACCCAGAGTCACAGTTATGGTGGGGGTGCTGTACACTCAGGTCCCATTGTACCATCCCACTGCAGAACAACCCACCGTTCACAAAGACATTTTTATGTCTGAGAAAACACAATAATTATTTTTATAATTTTATTTCAGTATCACTTCAGATTAAAAGTTGACAGATAAAGGTTACAGTACAGTAAATGCATGTATTACAGAATCATTTTTAGTATTATGCTAGAAATAAAGCACTGATCTGTTTGGTGTACTTAAAATAACACACAGTACAATGGTCAGGAATGAAAGCACCATTTTACACCATCGTCTTAGATCCAAAATTCCTGAGGAATCAGGCACCAAACAGACAAAACAAAAAAATAGGCTTGTTTCTTGTTGGGGAACATGAAGAGGACATCTCCAAAGATCTTGTTAGTTGATAAATGTGGCAAACAAGGACTTATTTAAGTGAATTATGGGAGGTAGCACATAGTCTTAAAAGAAGAACAAGAACTTCACATTTGGGAAGCAT
>JBBBVT010000008.1:12491341-12501611 GCA_037177035.1 Craterocephalus eyresii
GATCTCTCTTCTGCTCCATTAACCCCATAAAAGCGACCTACCCTGTGCTCATTCCTATCACTACTGTCCCTCCCTTCCTCCTCTTCTCTCTACATCCATCCTCTTCTACCTTCTCTGACACATCTCAGTGTCCTCCTCTGCCCCAAACCTGCACCCATAGGATATCATCTAACTTGGCAGTGTGTCCTTGGTCTATACAGCGGCAAAGGCATAGTGCTCTCCTTTCTTTGCAATCTGTACCTTTTCCCTTAAGCTGCAAAATCTCCTATTTTCTACATAACTGTTTATTTTCTGTTCAGGTGTGAAGATTAAATTGCTTTATAACATACCAATAGGATGCATTTTTCTCCTTCAGTTAAGATGAATTGCCTGTGTTGGTACGAAGAAGCTTGTATTGGTTTTCGGGTCTATGACAGCAGTTTCTTTGTGCAATACTGTGTGGAGCTAAAACAGTGCAAGTGCAGATTTTGCATTGGAGAGGAGCCCTACTCTGCAGACACTGCAGTGCAGCCTTGTCACTGCAAATTCTACCTTCTTTACCTATTTCTAGATTCACTGGCAAGTATGCAAGAAGTTTGTGGAACTTGTCCAGATGCCAATAGCAGCAACCTGTGCTATCAATACTGCTCACCCACTTGTCTGCGGCTTTCATCTTTTCTCTCAAACATCCATTAAACCAAACTTCTCTGCTCATAAACCCTTTACCTTCCCTGACAGGAAGGTAAAGGCTGATAATCATGTGTTCAGTTTTCAAGATCCTGTGTCTTTTCTGTCATTTTCCTTTCTTTTTCCATATTGCTTTTATATGATTGATACAACTCTTCATAACTGCTGAATTTGTAGTGAGACTACTAAAGCTAAAAATAGTTACACAAAATCTGATATTGCAAGCATTAAAATATAATAATATAAATTACAAAAGACATAAAACTACATTAGATTGTAGACACACTCCCATTAATCGTGATCAATTACATTCACAACCTAGATACCTGGGCATATCTACCACTAGGTGGAAGTGAAGTATCCGTTTGGAAGTGATACCTGTGTAATCTAGCCCACAGTTCAGTGCACGCTGATAAATTTCAATCATTTTGAATTATCTAGGAATAAAATAATTTGAGCCTAAGTTTTCACAAAGTGCCATCAAAACAGACCAGACAACATATAACCCATAAAAATGTAGCTAATAAAGCTACAGCATTTGTATACCGGTGAAACATCAAGCTTCGTTAAATCGGAGCTTTAAGAAGTATCCCTGAACGCAGCACCAGCTTCAACCAGGCAGTGGGAGGCGGGGCTTCACGCAGGAGGTCAAAACAATCATGGCGTGGAGAGGATGTATTATGAAATGGGGTAAAATAGAATTTATCAGATCGCAGAACACCCTCTCACGAAGCTCAAGGTGAGAAATGGAAGTTTCTTCTAGTTTTGTGTAAACGAGATAAAACGCGTACAGGAAGTGTGTTTGTGTGTTTCCCTGCCGTCCAGCAGTGAGGTTATCTAACCGTTCCGACTGTCATTGTAAACCCAGCTGAAGACAGCTACCCATTTCAGATTTTTACTGGCAAAAATATGTCAAATACCCACGCTATCTTTGATTTTTATTATAGTTATTGTTGTTTTCTGTAGTTTAAATGGGATGTTAAATGTTGCTATTATTCTGCGCCCAGCTGATTGAGCAGCTTTCTAAAAGTAACCAGGTTTATCTAGAAGAGCGCTGGTCAATGTAAGACATGCCAGTGACATTACACTTTATTTTGTATTGCATCTTTATATCCAAGAAAAAGAGATTAGGCAGGCCCCAACAGTACACTATAACAATACATAACAATAACAGTGTTTTTAGTATAAAATGAATACCATAGCCATCACATTCCCAATAAATAAATGAATAACATTTTTTTCTCCTGTCATGCTGGTGTTTTGTGCATCTAATAAGTACAATTAAATCTTTTCATAGACCCAGCCACTACAACCAGCAAAGATGTGGTTTCCGTCGGGAGGCCAAAAGGTCAGATACCAAGAAAGCAAATGTCATCGAAGAAACAAAGGGCTCACCTCCTGAGACCGGCACGCCTGTACCCCAACCTCCTCCCAGAGTCAAGAAGCCAACACTTTTCAGACCGCTCATGTTCACAGTCGGGGTAGGTTCCCCCAGTTTTGTGTTTTTTTTATGAAACAATTAGCTTTTTTAAAATTCTGCATGAAAATGATTCGGATTAGCCCACAGATTAAACCCGCTGACTGAACATGTGCATTAATAAGCCCAGTCTAGTTTCAACCAGAAGCTCAAATAGCATGCAGCCAAATATGCTGCCAATGTTTCAAGACATGACACGGTACCCTCAGAGATCCCGTGGTCATGCCCCGAAGGGTCAGAGCTAATTCGATGAAGACACATGTCAGGAGTCAGGCGGTTTTTATTGGGAGGCTGATGGAGATGCTTGCTAACATGAGCTGTAGCACAGAAAGATGTTGGTTGTTGTCTGATTCCATGCCAGTTTACAGGCTGCTCCTTCGGCACAGCGGCTATTCTGCAGTACGAGACCCTGAAGTCAAGAGTGCAGACTGCAAAAGATGGAGAGGAGTTAGAAAAACTCATGCTGGTGAGAATTTAACATGACTCCAGTCTCTGGCTCTCAGTGTGTCAACTTGCTCCAGCAGTTGAACCGACAAGCTGCTTACATCTGCTCTGTGAATTAACATTATGTTCCCAGGGCTCCCAAGACATGGCCTACTGGCATGACTGGTGGAACCAGCTGTCCGGCTTCCAGCGGCAGCTTATCCTCCTGATGTCCGTGGTGGATGATTTCTGGAACAGTCTGACAGAGGGACAGAGGACTGTCACTGGTACTATATTTGACATATTTGTTTTGTGCTTGTTTAAATGAAAATATTAACATGTTTCTATGTGTTTGATATTAACCTTTAATATTTATTCCGATTTTAGGTATTATTGCTATAAATGCTGCAGTCTTGTGTTGCTGGAGGATCCCGTCAATGCAGAGAAGTATGATTAAGTACTTCACATCCAACCCAGCCTCCAGTGAGTATATCTGTTCTGAAATTAGTTGGGGGAATTAACAAGTAATAGCAGAAACAGGGTTGCACAAAGATAAGACAAGTTTAAAGGGTTTTTGTAGCTTAATCATAACTTAATTCTTTGTTTCCACTGTGCAAATGTTTCCGTTCTTTTATCTTTTCCCTCCAAACAGAAACGCGGTGCCTTCCCATGGTTCTGTCCTCCTTCAGCCACTACTCCATTATCCACATGGTGGCCAACATGTACGTCCTATGGACGTTCTCTTCTGGAATAGTTTCCCTCTTAGGGAGAGAGCAGTTCTTAGCAGTCTACCTCTCAGCTGGTATGTCAAATACAATGTTTGTCCATTCTAGATACAATATTGCATAAGTACTGAAACTATGGAATATGTATCTCTTTGTGTGTTTGTTTTTCTGATTGCAGCTTTCATTTCAAGGTAGATGTGGTTTTGAAGAATTTTTAGTGTTATTGATGTAAAATGACCAAGATTAATGCCTCAAAATCCCAGGAGACATTGCACTTCATACATAGGTGTGGAGGGGGCAGCAGGACTGTGTTTTAGTTAAAAGTTCTAAAACGTATGAGGATTTATTGGCAGAGATGGAATATAATTCTCATCATGATATCGTTTAGGTTTTCTGTTTCCTAAAAGGTTGAATTCTTTAGTTCTGCAGAGGAAGCTGGTTTCACCCCAAAGATGTCACCTAACTGCTTTTTATATATATGTAACAGCTTATAAAAATGCTGAACCATTTACATTTTAAACATTTAAACCTTTAAGCAGGATTGAATGTCTTGATCTTGTCTGTAACTGCCATCATTTTAACTTTAGCTGCTTTTAATATATTCACTTCAGCATTTTATCTGCTTTTAACAACCCACGACTGAAATGTTATTTCTTTGTTATTGACATATTAAGACAGTTTAATAGTTGAAGGTCTTTGGTTATGATGATGATTATTTGGATGATTGAAAAAAATATCTTATCCTTAACTGCACGTAATTTCAGGTGTAATTTCCAGTATGGTCAGTTACACGTGCAAAACGGCCACCGGGCGACTCTATCCGTCATTAGGCGCGGTAAGATATTTCTTATTTAAAACCAACTTCATCATCTTTATGAAATGAAGTACAAAACTGATCGACGAATTTGCTTTCTCCGCAGTCAGGTGCTGTCATGGCAGTACTCGCTGCAGTATGTGCAAAGGTACCAGAGGCCAAGCTAGGCATCATCTTCCTCCCCATGATCACGTTCACAGCAGGGAATGTAAGACATCCACAATTTGTACTTGTATCTACATCTGTGTGTATAATTTAGATCTGGCTGAAGCGTGATCTGGAAACACTTGTTGCTTATCGGCACGTTTTGGGTTGTGTTGACACTGCCATGCTGTGTTTTCACTGCAGGAAAAAGCTGTAAATCTGTGCATGAACAAAACGAACAAGTGTATGAATGAGTGAATGTGTAAGTATGCATGTTTGAATGCACGATAGAGAGATGGTCATTCTTGGATGTAACGTCTGGTTCCTGGTTTTGATGTCTTCAGGCTCTGAAGGCTCTCGTGGCCATAGATACCGCAGGGCTTATGTTGGGATGGCGGCTGTTCGACCATGCTGCTCACCTTGGTGGAGCCCTCTTTGGAGTGTAAGTGCTCAACTATTTAAGCTTACTGGAGGTGATCCCTTGTAAAGTGGTTAGAAACACAGCAGAGGCTTTTCTTGAATCAAAAGCTTACTTAGCTTTTCATTAGCGCATTGATTTTGCAGTTTTCTAGAACTCCCTTATGTAATCACTAAATTTTTCTTCACATAACCTTAACATGAAATGCCAGTCACATGATAAAAAAACATAAAGATTACTTATTTTACCTGCTGTTTAGAAGGTCAAGAACAAACATTTTTAACCTGCTAATAGACAAATTAAAGTTTTACAAAACTAATTTATATACAGGTCATAAAATTATAAATGTGACTGTTTGCTTTAATGATTATGCTGTTGGTAGCGCAAAGTTACTATTGGATGTTTTTACACCTGTAGTTCTACAATAGCCAGCCTAAATTCTTGGACTTTGGTGAGCTTTGATTCCAGTCCTATCCAGCAATGTGCACATTTTAACCATCTCTATCATGTGCCCTACAGATGGTATGTGGCTTATGGTCACAAGCTCATTTGGAGAAAGAGGGAGCCCCTTGTGAAGCTGTGGCATAACTTACGCTCTCCTGGCGCCAGAGGATCCAGGCCAGGCGGGGGTCCTGGAGCCAGCGGTGATGGTAGTGGAGGACCTGGACACCAATAAGACTCCTAAATCCCGGGAATTCTTATTGAAAGAACTGAATTTTACATACCTTTTGAATATTTAAGGACAATTCTATCCTTGAAAACCGGAGTTGTTATTTTTCATCAATAAATATGGTTATTCCTCCAAAAGTAAACAATCAGATAAATGATTGAATGGTATTCAGATGGTGGGAAATCTAATGAGGCCATATTGGCCTATGTTGGTTTTTCCCTCCTTCATATAGTTGTTTCTATGCATGTACAGGGCCTACCAAAGGGAAGCAACTTCCTGAAACACTTTGTGGTTCAGAATTTTCTTCCATGACTTTTCTTTGTCATCCCTTATGGCGGATGTTAACTCAGATCCTTATTTTGAGAAACAGAGCGAGAGAGAAATCCCAGATATTGCATATAATGAATATTCTGGCTTCATAAACTTGCCTCAGAGAAATTTATTTTAATTTTTTTATAAGAGTACATAGAAAAGAAAAGTCACTATAACTTTGCAGCAGCTAATCTGGGAGAATCTTTTATTGGGACAGCTTGAATTCTATGAGGTATAGATTGTACAAATTCAAAGTCAACTTTATTGTAAGTTCTGCTATATGTTAAAGACATAAAGAGGACTGAAATGTAGTTTTTCATGTCCTTCATTTAGATAAAAAAAATCAAACATTCTTTACCAGTCAGGTTCTAACTTTAATGTACAGATTTGCAGGATGGAGCAAAGTTAAGTACAATTCTGGTTAGTTTCCACCATAAATTTTCAATCTGACTGAGATCTGTCCTGTTTGCTGTTCATGTTATTGAGTTGGTTTCTTGGAGAATAGTTTCAACACTATGGTCTGAGGGAATTTATTTCTGCCCCACTAAACACACTTAATAAAAACATGACAGAACTGTCCAGAATTTAACTGTACACGTGTGTATTTACTGTCGAGGTAACGAATACCTGGTCCTCAACCTTACATCAACATCATCATGTCCTACATGACTGTGGAAATATCAGTTTGTTCTTTAGTCATCTTTGTTTTCATTGAATCAGTGCCAAAGCAAACCCACAGCATTATATCTGGCCTCAATGAAAATTTATTGTTCACTAATTATGAATGTTCAGCATTTTTAATTTACAAACAAGCTTCATATTCAGATGCTTCGCTGTTTCCTTAAACTATCTGTATCCTTCAACCATCATGCTTATTTATAGCTGCTAAGGTCAATATATTAAAAGAGAATGTAAACAACATTGAATTGATCCATGTTTTTCCCCCAATCAGATTGGGGGAAAAGAAAAAATGGTTGCAGCAATTTTAACTTTTATATATTCAAAAGTTTGAAGTTATATAGTTTGGTGTCATACCTGTGATATGACTTTAATAAACAAATACAGCTGAATGAAAATCCCTATATCCATAGATGTTGAGGGTGGTTTGGTACATTTGCAACACCTGGCTAGGAGCTTGTTTTGCTGAACTCACCAGACTTTTAGCCAAACTGGGTATGTTGTGCACTTCAGAACAAGCAAACATGCAGACATCTTTTCATTGGACATCTATGTTCTTTGGCTAAAAATCCCTTCAGAAAAACACTGAATTGAATTAGTCAAAACATCTACTGTAAGACCTATTTGAGGTGCTTAAAATAAAATTTAGATACACTGTACCAGATGTTTTAGTTGGGATTCTGCTTCTCTTTTACTATCCCTCTGTGGCTTTGCATAGTCATATATATTAAACCTGTAAAGAAACATGAGTGTTTTGACAAGATGCTACAACATTGTATAGAAAGAAAGTTTGCTCTTTTTTTTAACAAGAAATTGAGTATAACTAGCACAGACGTCTCTATTTAAAAAAGACCAACCTGTAGTTACTAAAGAATAACATATTATTCTTACTATGTCAAAGACAATTAACCTGAAGTCTTCACGTAATTGTTTTCACATTTCTCACAAAACCCAAACCAGGGTGCGAATCATGTTCAGCCATTTCATTGCCTGCTGAGGGCCCATTTTATGTCATTAAATCTGCTGCACAAAGAATATGACTTTCCTGTTCATGCAGGGTTTTGCTGGAGAATGGAGGAATTATCTCAGTAATACTGTGTGATTTAAAGAGTCTTTCAGTCACCGGTCTGATACTTATGAGGAAATTTTATGAAAGTAAATCATGATATATAGTTTACAATTATATTCATTCATTAAAAAAAAAACATTGACATTGATTAGTTTTGTTAAATACATATGACTAGCAAAATTCTTTGGTAGTGAGTTTTCATGGTCAAACACTGGTACAGAAAACATCTATGTTCTAGCAAATATATTTTGGGGGAAAGGAAGAGGAAAAAAGACGATCAGTCACATACGAGGCCGGTTAAGTTCTCAAAAGTGGGTCTACGGCCAACTCCTGCAAATTACCACAATCCACTGAGGGAGTTGGGCATAGAAGTGGAAAAGATGTTTTTCTGACGTGTTTCAGGGTGAAATACTGATGATCCATCAGATTTGGCTGCTTGCAGAAAAAATCCATCATTGACCCGCTGTATCATGATGAAATCATTCAGGATTATAAAAACACACAAAGCAACAAAAACAGGTTAGTCTGAAACTTTTTCAAAAGTTCTCTATAAATATATGTACTAAAAATATTCAGAGCAAAAAAGCATTTCTTTCTGAGCTTATTCAAATTCACAGCCTTTTAGTCAAACAAGGAACAGGTGATGTATCATTGACCAAACTTACCAAACTGCCTCTAAAGCCGGTTTGTGTTTTTCTCTGTCGTCAAAAACTGTCAGCAACCTATCACTTCCTCAGCCCCTGCTTTTGTGATTGGCATAGCTGGGGAAACCAAACTGGGAGACCATAAGGTTAGAGTAGCAGAGTGGCATGAAGCCATAAATCTGTGTCAACCTATTCAGACAGTAGGACCTCTGCAGAAGGTGTTCAGGGCGGTGCCACATCCCCTGGTACCCACTACTGGCATCCTTCTCCAGGTTGCGGAGGTCAACAGGTTTGACAAAAACTCCAGATGGTCTGTTGGCTGTCTTTGTCTTTGAGTGTCTCTTTAAATACAGTGCAACAGCAAAGTTCACAGCGATATCGTCACAGTTCTGCGTTTCATCCACTAAGGCATGAACTGCTTGAGGCTGGTCCTGGAAGAGCTGCAGATAGCGGCGGTTGAAGAAGGCAGCACCAATTAAAACCATGGAGTACCTGCAGCGAGAGTAAGTCAAACTGAGACCTAACCAAACAAGCAATAGCCAGCATGGTGTAAGAGCACACAGCAAACGTGAAAGCCACTTACCTGTCGCCTCCAGCCATTTCTGGATCTTGCAGCTCAAAGCTGCCATAACTGTACACTCCCCCTGGTGTTGTCACGTGTTTCCGTGGGACAAATCCAACAATTTGGTCTGGAAATTGCTGCAGAAGGTCAAAATGCTCATGTGAGACAATGCATATAGTGCAGCTGTACTTTCGCACAGCGCCTGAGTAAGCTCCGCAGTGTCATACCTTCCAGATGGAGAAAGCAAAGCTGATGTCAGGAACACTAATGAGAGTGTCATCATCCAGCATCAACACAGCTTAAGGATCAGAGGGAGAAAAATACAACAAACCTCATTACTACCACAAAATATTTTTTAAAATCTTGGAAAATATATTTCAATAACCAGTACACAGTGACACGTATACGAACCCTCAGTATCAGCCTCAGGAAATGGCTGCAATCTATTGCGCATTCGATTGCTCGTCTGCTCTTTAAAAACAACCTGGACTGGATGAGGACCCAGATGTTCCCATAACTTCACTGGTGTCTGCTCTCCAACGTTGTTCCAGACTATGATTATCCTCTGAAGATGAGGCACTGCCTGGTAATGGTTCAGAAGTTTCAGCAAAATATCTGTGCGATTGTAAGTTTGGATGATGATGGTAAACTTCTCCTCTGAGCTCTCAGCCTGCTGGACCATTACTGGACTCTCCTTTTGTTCCGCTGCCCTGCGTAGCACTCCTAAAACGCCAACACCTCCGCGGTCCTCAGCAGGTGGGAGCAGAGATGTCAAGACTCCTCCAAGCAACAAAATCAGCAGGAGTGGAAATATAACACATTTCCGCCGAAGCCCAAAGCAAAAACGGGGAATCCTGCACGAAAGACACACGTCTGCATCAATAATGTTCCCGTTTCAACACTAGAATATGGATGGATGTTAAAATGACATTAGCTGCTTCATTTTGTAAAGACAATGCAGCTTAATTATAAATTAGTAAAATTATAGCAGTCTTGTGCATAAACAACGCGAGGTACCAAAATCACATCAACACGCCTAATATTGTTTCTTAGTTGGGAAACGCACGCCTTAGTTTTACCCTTTTTGTCATAGTTTAACCTTTTCCCCTCTTTGTACATCTGACAGTTTACGCCGTGTAAGTTTGCTTTAATTAATCAGAACTCACCTCATTTTGTTGTCACAGCAAACATATGAATGTTACACGGTCGCCATATTGGCTGCGTAGCCAGGGTGACGTCACTCATTGCCTCACTGCGAAGACTCCAGTTTTTGAGGTTAAACCTATGGGTTAAACCGGTTAAACCACTATAAACCAGTGACTGTGGCAGACAGGGTTAAATGGGGGGCGGGGAGTAGATAAACTTTCAATACTGGGAAATCACTTATTAGCTGTTCTGCATTTATTTCTCCCAGAATCTTTTGGCTCCACTGTTTGGTCCGTGCTGCTAGAAAACTCCCAAATATTTTTGTAAACTCGAGTAGTGCATGCATATTGCCTATTCTATTTGGCGGTCGACATGATCATGTTCAGGCACATTTTGTGTACTTGGTGAACAGACACCATTATTGTACAACTAAAGTTTTGCACTGGGAGACTTATCTTTCCACGACGGAGACGTTTTCAGAAAGACTGCCACGAGCTTACAGCAGAGTTTGAGGTGAGTAAC
>JBBBVT010000008.1:12506663-12535939 GCA_037177035.1 Craterocephalus eyresii
CCCCCCCCCCCCCCCCCCCCCCCCCCCCCCCCCCCCCCCCCCCCCCCCCCCCCCCCCCCAAACACACATCTTAGCCACTTACTATGTAGGACCTCCCCCTACATCACTAAATGAAAGTTTTGCTAACCTAAAAGTTTTTAAGCTCATTCAGGCTGGCAGGGACCATCAGGCAGGCGAGTCGCTGCAGCAAATTTGGTAGTTTGGTTGACTCACATTTAGAAGAGTGAGAAACAAGAAACGGAGTAAGCACAATTTAGCAGATCTATAGTAAAGCCCCATTACCTGTGCACTAAGTTTCTTAGTTGGTCTGCCAGGTCATTGTAAATAGCTGTATAAAAAAGAAAAAGACCTACAATGTGAATCTCAATCTGACAGTCTTAAAGCTGTTGTCTACACATCAGCTAAGGTGAAACATTAGACTTGTAGATAAGTAAATTCACTTCACTATGAATTTAAAAAAGGAAGAAAAAAAAAGGCTGCCGAGCCAAAAAATAAGTCTTTCAAAGAGGGAAACGTATGTTTAAGAATTTGCATGGTTGCCAGTTTGTAGATCTTTTTGACAAAAGGCGGTGAGGGTCTGATACAGTCCACTAGTATGACTAAATCGTGATAATTGAGTGCCAAATCTGTATATGCAAGATCTTGTTATAGAACAGATAATTTAGAGGACTATTATAAAAGACATTAAGGCTAATCTTTCATCAGACTCACAGTTTTTTTTTTTGAGGCAGTGATGGGGAAAAATGTACACTGCTCTAAAACCTCAACACAATCACCCAGTACAACACACTTTGCGGGAAGTAGGAGAATTTAAAAAACAGAAAAAAGAATTACAATAAGTCTGGGAACATTTTCTACATTACAGTCTAACACACACAAAACATCTCCATATAAATTTTCCAAAGTTACAGATTTTTGTCTTCTTCGGAAGCATAGTCTATAGAACATCTTTGTTTGAACACAAAAGATTAAGTGAACACACATCAATGCACACAGAGGTCCTTCATCTGGGAAAGGATAAAGTCTGTGTTGGCAACCAGTGGACAGAAAATAAACAAAAAAAAATATATTTTGCCGATTCCAAGTAGAGATCATTTAATATAAATGCTGAGCAAGTTGAGTAAGAGGTGGCACATTAATAGTGCTTTAGTAATATTAATGTATGTATACATACTCATATGTATAAGTGAGCTGTGTACCTAAACAATAAATGTTGCAAGGAGCAGCCAGAGGCTTTAAGTGTGGATGGAAACAAAAAAAAGAAGAAAACACACCGAAACATTCCATGGCGCTGACAAATTGAAAGAAATTTCCGTCAAACCCAGATGAGGATGTCAGACAAAAAAATATGTATCTTTATTTAACTGACTCATCAAATCGGGGATTTGTCAAAATGTCAGTTTCTCAGTGCCCTAGTCCAACCAAAACACAAGCTCGACATTAAACCGGACCAAACTGACCAAGAGCATCTGTTTAAACCGTTCAAACGATAGGACTCACTCGCTCTTTGCAGAGCTTTAAAACTGTTGCCAGTCATCCTTATTGTTCACAGAAGGCAAAAAGCTGTGTTGAGCATCAGCAGTAAACAATTCATAAAATGGAGAAAGAGCGATTTTAGTGATGATGGTGATGTTGACAGCTTGCTACAAACAGGGCCATTAATGGTGACATAAACACACCCAGTACAATCTAATTGGCCTATATCAAGTCTGATGTAAGGACAGTTGGATTTTGAAAGTTTGTTTCATCTACTTCTCAGTAACTAACACTGCTATTTCCAGATGTAAACATGATTTCAAATGTACCGTGCAGCTATAAACGCTACAACAGCAGCCTTTCTACGGCAAAGTCCAGGCTTCTGCACGAAATGACACCATTCCATGACAGAAAAGAGGACACATACTCAACCATGCTCTAAAATAGCGTTCACTTGGTTAAGTCAAGTTGCACCGCCCAAAATCGTAACAATTTAACAATCGTAAAGCACAAAAACTTAGACAAAAACGACACAAGGGAAGGCAACTTCATAGAAGTTAGGAAAACAAATGACAAGATAATCCCAATGGGGAGGCCTTTCGTGTGGCCAGATGAGAAGCTCTGAGGAGGGAAACGCTCATTTGCCCTGATGTCATTTAGTTTACACTCATCCTCCCGTACTACTTTACATTGGGCTTTGACTAAATGAAGCTCACTCAGGAGTTGAGGTAAAAGGCGCTGAAACCAAACATCATCAGGGTGACACCGCAACCAAGAAAAGCACCTAATAGATTCCCTTATAGAAGTGGAAAGCTCATTATCAAAAGACTTGTTGCAATCTTTAAAACAGAATGCGGCAATTAAATATATACTGCTTCCAAGTATGAAACAGACATACGTGTTCATAAAATGCTATAATAAAAAAATCGGGCTTCCTGTGGCAGGTGAGGAAATGCATGTGGCGCTACACGCCATTTCTGAGACACCTCAGATGTTTATTTTGGCTGAATACAGGTGGAATTTTGAAACAGCATTTCCCTCCTCAGACATCTAGATCTGGGCAACCTCTCTTTACGATTTTGGGGGCGTCTGCCTCGGACACACACATTTGCTCTGTTCTATAACGCCTTAATAAAAGAGAAGTTCTTCGGATTGTACTGCCACATGATGGCGCTTGTTTAGACTGTGCACCATCTGTGCATCTAACCGTTCACTTTCATGTTTGTTCTGACAGCTTCTTAAAGGGAGGTTCCTTACTTGCCTGTATTTAATGTTTGAAGATGGAATAGCGATAATAATCTTGAATCAACTTATAACACTGTCAACATTACCACCATTTTCTCTTCCTGACACAGTCATTGTGAGCCTTATTAATCTAATCCCAGTACAAAAAAATTAAGAAATAACACACAGAAGAAATGTTATCATATGCTCTGGTTTCCAGGCAAGGAAAGTCATTTAAAAAAAAGCTCATTCACAGAACAAAAAGAACGAAAAATTCATCACGGCAGATACTGCTCATCTTCTAAATAGAATGGGTGTGTGTGCCTGCGCATGCTTTTCAACTGAGCGTTTGTGTGTGTGTGTGTGTGTATATATATAAAGGTGAATGTGTGCAAATGTGTGTAAGTGTGTACTTCCTAAGAGCAGGAATGACCGTCGCCATTTTTCTGCATCTCTGAACCAGTGGCACCTGGATCAGAACGCAGGCTCAATGCAGACGTCTTGTTTGTCAGTGACAGCATGGACCCGCCCACTGCGCTCTCTTGCAGGCCACTGGAGCCGTTGGACACTTCTCTGAATTTAAAGCAGACAAAAAGAAAAACTCAAATAAGAAGAAGAAATAAGGAATGTGTTAAGCCGATAATGCAATAAAGAAATACTCAGAGGACACGCATGTCTTCATGTTTAAGTCACTCACCCAAGGGCCAGGGAGATTTCTTCCAACTGAGTATTGTGATCAGGCTGTCCATTCTCTGCAGATTTCATCTTATAATGCTGAGCATCATGGGCTACTTGATTTTCCTGCTTTGAAAATGGACAAAAGAGGGTTAGTTGTTCTTCAACTCCTTCCAGCATGCATGGCTAAACTAGTAAACAGCTCCAATAGATCCCCATCAGGTAAACCCCTACCATAGCCATCTCGCGGGTCCTCTTTCCAATTTCTTTCTCCACCTGGTGGAGCTCCAGGCTTAGCTGTTCACTGGACACAGATGTTTTACTGGCACCCCCAGCTGGCCACTTCGGCAGTTGCTGCTGCTGTGGGGCCACTGCGGTCTGGCTATGGCTGGGCTGCACAGGCTGGCCTGCCAATGCACTGGCCTCCCTCTGCAGGAGCAGAGAGTTACTGGCAGCCTGCAACATACGGGAAGAGAGGAGGGTAAGTGAGCAACGTTGGGCAGTATTTAGAGGAACTAGAAAATCGTATGTACAACTTGATTTCCCCTTTCATTTTGAAAGAGTCCCACCTCCATGCTGTGCATCTGTGTCTGTTGGTTGATCTGCTGGTTAACCTGCTGCAGTTCTATTCTTAACTGTTCCTTGTCTGAGGCTGCCACAGAAGGGCTGAGTGGGAAGAAAGTAAATAGTCAGACCTGCTTTACAGCCACTGAAAAATAAATGAATTTAGAAATACTTATTCACAAACATGCTTACCGCTCACTGAAGTGTCCCTGAGAGGAAGCTGTTTGGTGGGAAGGGTATGATGTCCCCCCCCATCCTCCATGACTTCCATAAGAATATTCTGTTAAATAAAATACAAAAAAAATGTGTTAATGGAATGACACAAGTGTATGAAACAAGTGTGCTGCAGGAGCTGGAGACCAAATGAAAAAGTTTTTTTTTCCTTTCCAAAATGGTAATCTCTACCAGCATAGGCTGGTAATCTATTGCAACTTATTTAAATGCATAGGTTGTAGTTTGACCAGAGTTTGACCTAACCTGTAGTTTTACATTAACCAGATGTAAGATTGGTTTCAACATCAAGAAAATTAAGTACAACAGGTGCTGTTTAATCAAATCAAATAGATTTTTACCTGAGATGGCAATGTGTTTAGAGTTGGGGTTCTGGGGAGTGGAGGCAATAGCCTGCACAGGGCCAGTGGTCTGGTAGCCTGTCTTAGAAGTGCGTGAGATGGCACCAAACCGCGACACAGTGGGCTGGGGTCCAAATGGAATAATGGGGTCGTCATCCTTCACTTCAGCACCTCTCCGAGGAGCGTCCAAAGATGGTTCCCTCAGACCTTTAGCCTCCACATTCTGACCAAAGAAGAAGGAACAATACAGAATCAAGGTCATGATGGGGCCATGTGAGGATGTGGCAATATCCATTATTATCAAATCAAATCTTTTGAAATTTAATGATATAGTTCATTATAAAATAATTGAAATCATGTTCAAAGCTAAACTAAATATTCTTCCAGAAGTTGTCCAAAAAAAACTCTTGCAGCAAACTAATTATAGGTTATTTTTTTCCATTTGTGGGGCTACAAATTTGGAATGCACTTTGTCAGGAGATCAAGAATTGTAATTTTTTGGTTTTATAAGAAAAAAAGAATCACCCAGAATACTTTTTAGGAATATAGAACTTTGAGACAGATGTTGCTACAATGAACATGTGTGGTACATTACTGCCACAGTTTTGTTTGTTTAAGTTATGAATTTGAATG
Organism: Craterocephalus eyresii; assembly: GCA_037177035.1. Classification (NCBI taxonomy): domain Eukaryota; kingdom Metazoa; phylum Chordata; class Actinopteri; order Atheriniformes; family Atherinidae; genus Craterocephalus; species Craterocephalus eyresii. The sequence continues at coordinate 12,511,808 of JBBBVT010000008.1, forward strand.
GTGATGTGTTTTGATGCAGGCGCACAAGCTTTTGCTTCTGCCTGTTTGGTCTCGTATCTGTAGATTATTTAATGCTTAAATATATTATTTGGTGTAATTGTGCGACCAAAAAAAAAAAACTGAAACGAACTGAACATAATTTCAAAACTTACCATCATCTCCATGGAACCAGAGACCAAAACGTCTTTGGGTTTGGCATCTTTTGTGCCAATGTATGAGCCAATAGTTTCACAAGACCAAGGGGAATACTGCGCTGCATAGTCAGGGTCTCGGCCTTTGACTAAGCTTTTGGAGCTCTCATCGCCATACTTCAGATACAGAAAATACAGTGATTAGTATTTAGATTTGGTATAACCCAATTCTGAATTTGTGTAAGAAGAATAAGAAATGAATTTTGTGCTAACCTCAGGAGGGTAGTCACCGGAGAAGGACTGTGAAAGAGTGGGGGAGGCAGCAAAAGGTGGAGGAGAGATGACTTTCCTTTCCTCTAATTGGGATAACAGCTCCTGCCGGCGACGATGCAGGTAGTCCAAGCTGTGCTGGGAACTACCATATGATGGCCCCTAAGGCAAAAGTTTGGTAAAAAAAATAAATAAAATAAAATTAGACAAAGCACTACAGTCACAAAAAATAAAGTGAACTTTGCCTTACCCTGACATTAGTCCTGAAATGCGGAGGCTGGGCGCTGGGTGGATAGTACGCATCGGGTGGGTATCTATCCCGGGCACTTGGCTCCTGGTGGTAGAGTGAATTAGGTTGTCCTGCTGATTGTGGGGGAACATCCAGAGGTGCTGGACTCATTCTGACCAAGTCATCCCTTGGAGATGCGTAAGCCTGAGGAGGAGGTGGGGGGATGCCGTGGCTTGCAAGGCGACCTCTTTCGTATTGTGAAGGGTGATGATACGAGAATGTAGGGCCTGAGTGTGGGTGCTGGTAGGGGCGTTCTGGGGGACCGTAACCAGGATATGGGTCTGGATAAGGAGGTCCTGATTCACTCGGGGGAGGAGGGTTACGAATGTAATCCCGAGGAACATACTGTGGTGGCTGTTGGTAAGAGTATCCTGAGAAGGAATATAAATATTCATATCAACACCAATTATTGATTTCAAAGTACAACATAAAGTTGTGCAATTATAAAAAAGTTGTCCTGCTAATTGAATCCATTTTTTCACATGCAGAGAAATATAACCAGAAATAAATTTCCTGTTATTTTCTGTCCAATAAGGCTGAAGCACTAAATCTGAAAATTCATTTTCTTGCATGTAATAAATGTACCTTCCACTTAACTGAATATGAAGCTCTCTTTTTTACAAGTTAAATATTAGAAATATGTAAATAGAGTATGTTCAAATACTCTTTTAGCAACATTATTCATGAACGACATTTCTAGAATAGATTTGTCCTACTCCCTATCAGCCCATGAGTTTTGACATGATCTATGTAACATTTTTTGTTTACCAAGTCGATATAATAGCTTTTCTATTAGTCCATGACTGTTTGATTAAAAAGTTTGAGGAATTCAATAATTCATTCATTAATGACCACAGACTCTTTAGAGAAGTACACAACCAAAACTTGATTAAACAAATGACATCATAATTTTTTTAATTGGTAAGACTTAAAAGTCACCATAATCTGGAAGTTCCCAGAAATTGTAAACAAAGAAAAACTTAAATCATGTTGTGTTTTCAAGCATGATACCTCAAATGCAGCCAAAACTTCTGCGTGCATCACTCACTTAATTTGATTCTTACCTGCCGTGTACTGTTGGGGCTCATACTGAGACGAAGATGGTGGACGAGGGTCGTAGCACATATCAGAAAGTGGTGGCTGGGGATACACTGGTGAACCTCTGGGTACCACAGACATTGGTTTCAGTCCTGCAAGGTGATCGGACATCCGTGGGTGGGCCATTGCATGAGGGGGCATAGTCATACCGCCTTTGGGTACAGGGTCCAGACTAGAAAAGCAATTAATGTAAAGCACATGGTGTATTTTTCAGTGTTCAAAAGGATGACCTTTTTTGTGTTCACTAAATACCTTCAACTACGAACTTCAACAACATACGGTTTGTTTTAGCTGCCAGCAACAGGAATGTGTAAAAATGTACACTCACACATCAGGTGGTGATCCTGGGCCACCGGAACTTCCTCCATCCATCTTAATAGGTTTACGCAACTCATATGAGATTGGGTCAGTGCCGCGGGCAATCAGAGGGGGCAAAGTTGGTACGCCGCTGCCATTGGAAAGGGGTGAGGGTTTCCGGGTCGCTGCTACATCAAGAGTAAGGCTATCATCTGGCAAAAGTCCCCCTGAGCGAGGTGCCGGACGCTTATTCATCTTACGATACCTGGCAAACATACAATACATTAGAAAATAGGAAATACAGCAGGTGCTGTCGATGGAGGTAATGGGGAAATTATATACCAATGAAGAATATTTCATCTGTGGTGAAATAGTTAAAACTTACTTCTCCAGTTCTTCCTGAGAGTGAGCAAAGGTGCAGCTGGCTCCACGAGGACAGCCACCTTTCTGCTTCATGTCGCGGCACATGTATGTCTTGTATTTGCTGTGCTGAGGAGGCTTTACAGAAACAGCAAACAACTTTTTGAGTATGATTTCTAATAAAACAATGGAAGTTCCATGGCATAACAAAATGCAAACACTCTATGAAACCCTGATCAAATAAAAGATATAAAACATAAATGGCTTCATCAATCTGTTAAAAGCACCAGAATGCAGTCACTCGGACATCAGACCCTCTAAATTGAATGTTACTTGCATTCATATATCCCTTTAAATGTGGAAGAGAGCACCTTACTTCATGCATAATAGAAGATGATAAACTGTCAACATTTTAAACAGAGTCATTACAAGTTTATTTCTAGAAGTATTTTAAACATTAACCTGTTGTGGATCAGCTCCTTTCTTGCTGTGGTTCTGGATGAAGTCAACCAGGCCGTGTACCACTGTTTTCACTGCTACCAACCCCTTTTCAAGCTGCTCCCATGTAGGAGGAGGAGCATCTGGGTAAGAAAATAAAAGTAATTACAAAAAATAGTGAGGAAACCTTTGTGGTCAATCAATCATATGAGTAGGAATGTAACGATTCACTCAAACCACTAGATTTTAAATATTTTCTAGATTTTAAGTTCTCGATTTTGATTTGTTTATGATTTTTTTCTAACGAAATGAATTTTAGTTTTTTATGGCTAAATGAATTGTCTTTTATTTGCCTGTGTCACACTTGTTTAAAACTGTGACCTTCTATTGCCTGTTGGACTAACAAAACTTAACACTGAACAAATAATTATAGATATTGAAATGATCACAAACCTTTTTATGAACAAAATAAATTTTATTTGTTTTGAACGTCATCTGCAGTGATTGCATTGACGCATTGCATGCAAATCAATTTTCCTTTTTTCTACATCGATTGCCATTTAAACCAGTTTGAATCGATTTTCGAAGTATCTTTACATCCATATATGTGAGTTATTACAAGTAATTTCTTACCAGGACTGGGATCAATGTTTGCCAGTAATTCCAAGTGGGGTCGCAGCCTGTTGAGGTTGGCTGGGTCACCAGTCCTTTGCAGAGCAATTGTCAGCTCCTGAACACTTTGGGCAAAAGATGCTGGGGTCTGCAGCTATGCCAAAAGCATTGAAAATAAAGAAGTACATTATAAATAAAATGGCATATGCAGAAAATTCTTAAAGTGGATATCAAAACAAAGGGTAGCAAACACACAAAACATGTGAGGGATGTACCATTTCTGGAATTAAAAGGACAAAAGAAAAAGCCACATGATTTCAGCCACATACCTTATCTATAATGGACTGCATGTGTGACTTGTGAGACTGGTCTCCATACAACAGAGAAGACCACTGGTCAGGTGCAATGCGCAATCCACCTTCCATGGCAATCTGAACAATCTGAGAGTCATGTTCACGTCGTAGGGCCTCGTAAGTACGGAACTCCTCTTTTAGCTGCATCAGCGATGAATCTTCATCACGTTTGGTAACCTAGACAACAGTAGCAGTTAAGGTTCAGTAAAACATCTACATGTAAAATTTAAGTATAGTCATCATCACAGAATTTGTCATCTGATTTTCTAAATTCCATAATTCTGTATAGACAAAATTGAAAATATAATGTTAATTAGTTTTCCTGTCGAGCAAAACCAGATGACGGCATACCTTGAAGCAGGAGGCCCTGTAAAGGAGCTGTACTACATGCCCTATGCTAGTTTTAGAGGCCTGAGGGAAGCGTGGCTCCAGCCTCTGGACTACAAAGAGAACCAACACCTTCCTGGACAAGGCAGAACCATCTTCCAAAGCAAGGAGGACCAACTTTAGTGCTTCCTCCTGCATTGCTGGGGGAGAATAAAATACAAGAATTCTGAGTAACAGCTGATAACCCTCAGTAGCAGTTGATTAGATAAAAGCCCTGGAAATATGATAACAACAAGGATATATGGACAACACGATTTCGCCGCAAACTACCTGGGCCAAGAAACTGACATCCTCGAGCACGAACAGCAGCCCACAGATTGGAGGAGAGCTGCTGTGGATTCTGGTGCTGCAAGATGAGTTCAGTGACAGTCCGCTCACCAAGAGAGCGGGCGGCTCTCATGGCTCGGACACGACCCTCTTCCTCTACCAGCTGGCAGTGGACCAAAGTTACCAGTTTCCTCTGCATGGGCCGACTCAAAATACTTTGGGCTGTGTTACTCAGACCCACACCTGGTAAGACATGAAGGGAAACCTTTATTTCAGTACAATGCAATATTTTTAGAGCATCACAAAAGACATCTAAAATTTAGAATGGGTGTATGTTTTTTTTCCTTGAAATAGTTATTTTGGATAACATTCACCACTAGGTAAAATGATTCATTTTTCACAAAGAGCTGAAAGTCACTGTGCCCTTTATCCCCAGCTTCAGTTATTACTGTCCCTTTATCAATCTTCCCTTTGCCATATCATAACTTACAGACCTGAGATGGAATCATTTATTTGTTGAGTTACACTGGGAGACAAAAGAACCCATAAAACACACTTTACACATTCTAAATAAAAGTATTACTTTTGTTTTATCCAATATGCATAATTTTTTTCAGTTAGTTGGTAAGTTGTTAATCCCCCTGGCTCTGTTTAGTTCAGTGAAACCTAATCACAATCTACTTCATTTAGAGAAGCCTTATAGACTTTAAATAAAAGATGTCTGTGTGTGTTTGGCATGTGATACCATCAGCTAAATGTGCTCTGGTGAAAAGTGAATGCAATTATTCAAAGAGAGTAGTGTTTTCTTCTTCCTGGTTTGGACATGGGTTAGAATCAACACTGGGAATCAGCCTGTATGCGCACTTCAGGATATCAGTTTAAATATGACTTAATAAATGTAAGTATTTTATAGTATTTATTTTTGTATTTTTATAGGACTTGGAATTACTGTAAAAATACCAACCCTTTACAATAATACATTCCTCTAATACATTCCAAAGCCAACAGCAAACCAGAAGAATATATGAAATATGTACTGAAACCTATACAGTTTGGCCCGGATGAAGATTGACATGCAAAAGACATTTTCTTCATTCTCTGTCAGTTAAGTACTTGGGTCTACCAGAAGCAAACAAACTGTGCTTCCTGCTTCTTTTCAACTACAACTTGGACAAACCACAAACCACAACGACTGGAATGAACTTGAAGAATAATGAAGGTATACATGATAAAGGAAATACTTAATTTGGAATTAAAAGGGGGATTAAACCAACCACTTGCTTAGGAATTGAATTAATTCGAGATTAACACTTTCACTCAAAATGAAGTGTTTACAACATGGTCATTTCATCAAAACAACTCAAGCTCATGTAAACATGGCAAATGTCACAAGCTTGATTTCCATCCAGTGTTGCATCGTTGTGATGACAGGAGAGTCTGAGTACTGTACAAAACCTTCTCCAGCATATCCAAAAAGATTCTCAATGGGGTTCAGATGTGGACTCTGTGGCAGCCAATCCAAGTGTGACAATGGTGTCTCATGCACCCTGAACCTTTCTTTCCCTATTTGAGCATTATGAATCCTGACACTGTCATCTTGGAATGCCATCAGGGAAGGAAAAAAGCCATTGATGGAATAACCTGGTCATTCAGTATATTCAGTCAGCTGACCTCATTCTTTGGGCGCATAATATTGCTGAACGTAGACCTAACCATCTGCAGCAACCCTAGATCATAGACTGCTCCCTCAGGCTTGTGCAGTAGGTACTAGGCATGATAAATGCAGCATCTCATCTGCCTCTCTTCTTGTCCTAATGTGACCATTGCTCTATAACAGGGAAAGACCACATGACTTTCTTCCATTGCTCCAGAGTCCAATCTTCATGGCTTCCTAGCAAACTGAAGCCCTTTTTTCTCTGGTTAGCTTCATTGATTTGTGGTTTTCTCGAGGCGACATAATTGCTTAGTCTCATTCCCTTGAGTTCTCTTTGCATCATGCACGTGGAACTGCTCTTACTTCACTATTAAAACATAGCCCTGAGTTCTACAGTTGCTCTTCTTCAATTTGATTTTACAAAACATAAGTGATCACCAGTCACAATCATTCAGGATTTTTCAGACCAGATTTCTTCCTCAAGGACAATGGATCTCCACTATCCCTCCAGTTTTTAATAAAGTGTCGGACAGTTCTTAACCCAATTGTAGTAATTTCTGCAATCTTATTAGATATTTCCTTTGACCTTTCTTAAAAAGGAGCTATGCCTGATATTACGTCCGGCTATTGTAGTTCGCGATAGCGGCTAAGTTTTAGCTTTGGCGTGACGCTCTCTCTCTGCCAATGCGGTTAACTTTCGGAACATCAGGAGTCCGATCACCCAGTAAGAACGTTCCCCTAGTGATCCGGACATTATGAAAGTTAACCCCATTGGCAAAGGGACCGTCACGCCAAAGCTTGAAATGAGCCACTATCGCTATCTAAAATGGCCGGACATGATATTGTGTATAGCTCCTTTATCTTTTCCACTACCACAATATGTGTCTTTTTGACATGTTGTTTAAAAACATGGGACGCTACTTGTTAGATCATTTAGGATTACATAACCTTTTTCAAGCTGAAATATTAGCATCAATGCAGTAATTATGCAATAGGAGGCTTGTGCCTATTTGATTAGTTGAATCCTGGTGGAGACTTTTTCTTGGGGCCAAGAAGTGTATTTAACATAAGCCAAAGTTAAGCACAAAAAGAGTGATTAAAAGTTCCCTGCCCATATCGGCAGTCATTATCACTAATGTTTCAGTAAAGTGGTCTTTTTTGGTCAAGACTGTCAAATATAAACAAAAAGCTCAACTGAACTAGAGCATTGTTTTGTTACACAAAAATAATTTAAAACATGTTTCTGATTAAGCTCGGAGTTTTTGTTTTTCTCCCAGCATAACCATGATTATGTCCTGCAATCCTGAAGATAGAGAAGACGAACCAGGCGGGGGAAAAAACCCAAGCAAACAGACAAGCTTGTGAACCATGCCTCCAGAGATCAGAAAGCTAAAAGTACTAGTAATAATACTAAAAAACATTAACATAAGAAGTGTCTGACTTATACGACAAAGCTGTATGGGAACATTTCAAAGTCTAATATCACTCTTCCTTAACATATTACAGTTTAACAGACTGTAATATAGGAAGGAGAAAAAACTATAAAAGGTAATTCGCATTCTGTGTTGAAGTACCTCTGGTGTTGCTGAGGGGTTTAAGGTAGAGGGCCAGTTCCTCCACACACTGCCTGGACTCCTCATAATTCTGTGAATCCTCTGGACTGGTAATCAAGGCAACTGGCTGAACCTTAGGAACCTGAAGCACAAAACAAAATTTATATTAATACAGAGGGCAGAAACATCTAAAACCATTATGTACAGTTATGACTCAAGCATGACATAATGCACTTATTAATAGCAAATGCTGCTATATGTGCTGATACAAAAGCATGCCTATTTGAACTTTTTTAAAGGGGACATAGGCAAAATCCACTTTTTTAAGCCCGTAAATACAAGTTTTTTTCTTTGATGGTTCCTGAGTTCAGAAAAATCGAATTTATTCACTCCTGGTGCTGCATATATGACTTAGTATTCTTTTTGGGGGATATTTTTCAGTCTGTTTAGTTTTCTCCATTCACTATTAAATTTTTTGTCTATGACGTCAGTGCATTTGCCGCAGGTCTGCTAAATATGGTTATGGACGTCCGGGTGAACAGTTCCATGATCTGCCGTTTTTTCCCCTAGCTTCGATTTTGTAGTCCAGGTTTATGCTGCCTCCCTGTGCTATTGTATTTATGGTAAATACCTATAACCGACGACATGAACACCCACTCTATTTAAACTAGTCGTCCCCGGTATTGGAGCCTCTGCTAAATGCTTGGTTAAAATTATTATTTTTATTGGATATGTACCTGCATCGGTGGAGGAAGCCTCCTTGTTTGTGCAAAGCTCTTTGGACTAATACTGCAGCAGTCTCCGCCAGTATCAAGAGGTTGCTGAGAGACTTCATCTTACTGAGGGCTCGGTTCCTTCTCTCTATAGAAACGACGGTCACAGCAAGGCGGTACGCTCAGCTTTAATCAAATCAAGCTTTATTTTGGGTGGTTTTCTTTGTGTTGAAATGCTGGAAAATGGAAAATGCTGCATCCGCTCAAAACTGTCGGGCTGTCATATATGAAAACATCTGAACAAAAAAGGAATAAAACACGATTTAAGGATAGAATATATTTTTTAATGACATTGTGTATTGCATCTGGACCGACGATAGGGACCGATATATTCACGGTGTTTGGGGTTGCTGTGGCAACGGCTGGCAGTCACGTGATCCGCCACGGGGAGAAAGTAGTGAGCTTCGTGTCCGAATCGCCATCAGAATGAGTGCCCTACATAGTGCGCTATGTAGTGCAGCCCTATGTAGTGATTGAGGGGTCAGGGCATAGGGTGCACGTTCAGACACAGCCAGTGTCACTGCTAGAAAACTACAACATGGCGGAGGGTGTGGAGTCGACCGAGTAGAACGCTCTGTGACCTGGAAGGGGGCGGGGCGTAAAATGTCTCGTTCAGATTTAAAGAGACTGCAGCAACGAGTTGCTCAGTGACGGTAAAGAATGACCTCAGAACAGGGGATAAGAAGGGGGTTGTGGAGCTATACTTACGATGATTTCAGACCAAAGGATTGAAGTTCTACTTTATATAAACCATAAATGAATGATTTACATGTGACAAGGAAGGATTTAAAAGCATGATATGTTTTCTTTGAAAGGAAATGCATTTACAAGCTAAATCCGGGGCAGATTACCTGCTGAAATAAAATCACAATTTTGAATGAAAACCAGTTTTACTTTACCTAAACTGTTATGTAAGACAAACATTCATAAACCTGCATCACAGTATTTACAATTTGCTGAAACAAATGTTACAGCCTGGCCATGCTAGGCATGTTTTTTAATCATTACTTAGCCACAAAATTTTAATTATTTAGTTTCCTATTGAAACATCTGTATCAGTCCAAAGAAATAAAAATGACAAGAACAAACAAAAACACCTCAGATTTTCCAATAAAATTAGTGGAATTATTAAATTAATAAACTTAACTTTGCCTCCTCAAATACAAACCCCAGAAAAAAAAGCAGAATGTCCTAAATGCACTAATCTGACACAGTGCACCTTTAAACCTTTTTCAAAATTTGAATGCAAGTGCTTTTTTGTAAAATAAAAGGCCCATTTTTATATAACTCTTTAAAACAAAGCCATAAATCCATAATTAATGAATGGATTGGTTACTATTAACTATTAGAAAATTAGATTTTCACTTTTGTTAAGAATCAATTTAAACTTCTATCTACATTATTGTTCAGCATTTATTAAACCAGCAGAGATTAAGAGGGTGTAAGAGCCATGGCTGCCCAACCCCTTGGGGATCTTCAGTGTTTTGTGTGGGTCATTTAAGGAAAGCAGTGTCTGCAGCAGCTCCTTCCCAGGTTCACCACTACAGGCTTGACAGTGATTTTCATGGTCAGACATTGCTATCAACCTGACAACCACACTCCAAGCAGCTTGAAAGAAAACATATTAGGAATAAAAATCTAATTTCCTTTACAGAAAGGAAGCAGTGAATAACCATAATGATCAATAAAATTCCATTTAGTGATTAGACCTTGAACTAGGAAATTTATGTTGGTCAGTTCAAAAAGCCTTTACAATGCAATGTGAGATAATGCTTCATATGCATCATATCCATACCCAAAATTCAAGAGGGGTGGTTGTCAGTTTTTTGTCAATGTGTCGTCTAAGTGTTACCAATACTATTAACTTAATATATATACATGTTGGTGCATGTGTTCAATGCTGGACTAATCTTTAAATAGGAATTTATATTTACTGCATTTAGTTTTTCTTTTTAAACAAACTTGGTATCATCAAGTTACATACCCAGTATACAACAATATGGTCTTGTACACTTATGGTATCCATTACTACAAAGCTAACCATGGAAACTCGGCTCTTAGCTTAGCCTCACCCTGTTGGACAAATACTGCTTCAAAGAAGCATAGTTTTACTGATTATGCCAGCACTCAGTAACCCAATAAAATTAAACTCATTGCTCAATTGACTGTGACTCATAAGAGAAATGTCCAAGGTTTATGTGTTATGGAACAGCCTGTTGAATAAATTAACCAGTAATCCACAACAAGTGATTATTTCAACCGTAAGTATTAGTATTGTCGAGACAGGATTGGTATGAGCAAGATGTTTCATGATAGAAACATTTGGCAATTGATTGCATCTATATGCAGACTTCAGTCTTACCTGGCCTCCCACCAGCTGCAACAGGGCTGTGTTGACAGGTAGCTGCTCAATGTCTGTGCTGATGGCTGTCTGGTCAAAGGGACAGGCCTTTCGGTGCAACTTGTTCAGGCACATCTTGCAGACAGTATGCCCACAGCCCAAGCTGATGGGCCTGCGAACAGTCTCCTCAAATGTCTGTGTGCAGATTGGGCACAGCAGAAACTCTGTCCATTGTGGTGCTTGCACTGGCATGGTTATATGTTGATGGGATGGGTGTTTATAAATGTAAGTAAGATTTAACACAAAGAAAAAAATATAATAATTATTTATATAGATATATGGAAGATTCCACTGGAATCAAGATTTTTTTTTTCTCGAACTCAATCGTTCTTAAATTTCTTCACACATTGTGAATGTTGTATCACATCTCGTGATGAATACTGTAAAAGAGAAAAAGAGAGAGAGAGAGAGAGAGAGAGGAGTCAATTCAAAATTTGAAATAAAAAAGTAATTTGAACAATTATAAATAAAAGTCAAAATCAAGTTCATGTATAGCGTTTCTCTTAAACATAACCAAACTACTTCATAACGCACCATCGATATATAACTAAGTTTCCATTGCATTTGTAGTTAAGAAAACACTTTAGGCTGGGGGGTGTCTAAGTCGACAGGTTAAAACAGTTTTTCTTGTTTTCTCTGATTGTCGAATTAAATCGTAACAAAACTAATTATCGAAGGTTAAACAGCACACGTATGTAAGATACAAAACTTTAAATGGCGAAATGGGATCAAAACAACTGCTGTTTGGCCTACTTACAGGAGCTGGTTACTTTTATGACTGTGGACAAAGGGTACAGAAAGGGCTAGCATCCAAGTGCCTCAATGCTATCTAATGCAACGAGGCTAACATTTTCTTTTATTACATACGGACGGATTCAGCTAACATTGACACATACGCACCAATTTAAATTTGATTAACGATTAGCTTCAAAGACCGCAACACTCTTTAACATTTCGCTCTACGACAATTATTTGTCTATGTATTGTGACGCGATACGTTAGCTTACTTTTAGCAATCCAAGCTATATGGGTGGCTAGTTGGCAAGTTTCGTTTAAGAATAAACATTGCTTAATATTCCCTAATTGTCCGAATCATGTTGTTTGTTGGCTATAGAGTTATTGCAGTAGTCATAATAAAAATTGATTTGGATCAATTACATTTCCAAGAACACCAGTAACCATCTCTGAAATTGTTCAAGGAAACGGTAGCTAGCTGACAAACCGTAGACAACCATCTGACTTGCAGCAGTGATATTATGTAACGCTAGCCTCCAAGGCTAACGAGCATTTTTACTGCATTAAACTGGATTTAAAATCTTTATAAAGACTATTTTCAACACAATGCGGATTAAAAATTCTAAATCTCTGTAGTGCTGTGCTCTGATCATACTTTATGAGGCAGCTAAATCCACGGTTCTCGTTAGAATATTTCTAGGAGGCTAACATGCTAACGAACAAACGTTACTCCTCCCTATATTTTAGATATTAGCTTGTACGCTAGCTATCTTTATGTTAGCAGCAACTACACATCGCTATGCGACATTAATGGGACTAAAACTAAAACATGAGCGGTTTTTATTTCCCTGTTTGTTCTCCAGATGACAATATATGATAATACTTATCGATGGTACTCACTTATTCCAAAAGGCTTGGAAGTATTTCATCTTTCTTTAGAAAACGGTTGCAATATTTTTCTGCCATGTCGACTGTGCAGCTTCGCTGCTGCCGAGGTTTAGGGGAGGGTGTCAACTCGACGACAAACTCGCGAGCCGGTTACAGCTTGTTGAGATGTGTGTATGTGCGTGTAATTGTGTGCACGCGAATGGAAGGCTAAATGGCGACCTCTATTGACAGTGGACCGCGTGTACAGCAACAACACAACTGAGCAACTTCTGGCACTTTGGTCACATCTGGGGCTTGCAACAACTGGCATCGAGAATATTTTACCAAAAAAAGGCACAGGCCAAGGGGCTTGAAGAGTGAGGGGTTGGTTGATCTTAAAATTATACTGTCAGAGGAGCTAGCCTCTGGTTTATACCAGAAATACAAAACACAATAACCTATAGAGACAAAAGATTATAAAGGACCCCCCCTCCCAAAAACAACAATAACAACAACAACAAAATAATAATAATGATAATAATAATAATAATAATAATAATAATAATATTTATTATTATTATTATTATTATTATAAGAAGAAGTAGTAGTAGTAGTAGTAGTAGTAGTAGTAGTAGTAGTAGTGATAATATAATAATCATATATTTAACTTGCTATGGGTTTGTGTATGATGGGGGAGATTAATGACGATTCAGTTACCGCAGTTATAGAAAGTGATTTAACAAATACCTTAACAAGCCCTCAAAATTGAACAAAAAAACAGCAAGATCTATAGAAAGTCAATATTATTTTAGACGTTTGTTTCCATTGTGCGTGTCTTCGTCCAGAGGACAAGGGAGAGCGGAGGGCTTTTATACCACAACTGTGATCTGTGGTCCATTGTTTATAATCCCGCATGATTTAGTTTGACAGTGTAGGCCTATAGGTACTTGTGTGTGCGCTCATGCCTGTGTGTGCGCACAGAAGAGATGGAAAAGGAGAGGGGAGGCGGGCATAGGATAAAACGAGATAGTGGGAGGGATCAGCTGCAGGCAAGTAAGAATCAGTTGACAGTTGTTTTAAGGAGACAAAATCTGTCTTGTATCCCAGCTGTATCAGAGCTCTCACCAGAAAAACAACAAGCTTTTTTTGAAGCAATATGTCATTCTGCATTCTTACATTTATTTTTCTCTTTTTCATTGGCTTGCTAATGTTTGTGGGAGGGAGTTCGGTGTGTGCACTCCATAATTATGCAACAGAGGGCGTCGCGAGGCAAGGATGAAATTAAAGCAAGCATTTTTGTATTCCATTTTTGTTAATCCCACTGATTTCTGAAAGGATTACTGGACCAATCGTGATTGAGGGACCGCTGGCAGCTTCGCACTGCTCGGATTGGAAGCTACAGTCAGCTAGTGGAAGCAGCACTACGATCTGATGAAGCATTCGGAAATCTTATTGGACTACATTTTATTCTGCAGGGTGAACAGGGGCTGCACTCTTCTTGCCTATTTTGGTATAGTCTGTCTCACGGCTGGTTATGCGGTAACTTTAATTTTTTTAGTTTCATCGAAATCTGTGGTAACTTTTTTTTTTAAATGATGGTCAACGCTGGAATTGTGTTTTAAAGAACACCATCCTCACTGAGTAACCAGGTAGCATTTTCGTTACTTTCATAAAATATATTCTTTTTTATTTGGAGAGTCCACTTTGTTTATGATATAACACGTTTTTATGAAGCCTACCTGCATTATTTACTATGAGAGTTTTAGAATGATTTCTTTAAAATGTGAATGGTTCAATGTGAATGAACATAGCTCCGGTAACAGATATGCAGAAAACTTTATGTGGGTGTAATTTTTTTTGTTTGATGCACATTGTAACTATAATAAGAAAAAAGAAACAACATCATAGTGCTAAGGATTGTATGGGTCTCAGTTGCAGACAGCAGTTGCTTATTCTCATTCTAAAGGATTATCCCTGCAAAGTAATCACTGGATAAGGCAACGTGACTGAATCCACAATACATATCTGCCCTACTACAAAGAGATGAACAACTTGTTTCACCTTCTTTTTGTTAGGATGAAAAATGGTAAAACTTTGCTCTTTTTTTTAGAATCTATTGGGAGCCTTTTTTGCATGACCAGCCAATGGAGGAGGAGAAAGCAGATGACGTTATCCGTCCAAAATCCAATTGCCCCATACCCACCGGGCTTCCCGTTAACTGGGGGCTCATTACCGGCCCTGTTCCTGAGCCCGTTTCCTCAGCATCCTCCTTGAGCACCTCACTTCCTCCTCCTCAGAGTTCAGCTGTGCACACTCTCCAGACCAAGGTGAAGTCCCTGACTCAGAGAAGGACAAGAGGGAGAGAAAGATCAAGGGACAGAGATAAGTTGGACACAGAGTTGCAAGTGAGGAGTCCCGCCGGGGAGATTTCACCTGAAGTCTTTCTCAAGCAGCGATCCAGGGTAAAAGGGCAGCAATCCTTCCCTGCATCTTCCTGGCGATCAGGTGCAGCGAGGGACTTAAGCAGTAGTGATGAAGACGAGGAGGTAGAGGTGCAGGTTAGATTGGAGATACACAGTCCTCCAATTGAGGCACAAACAGAGCAAGAAGGAGAAGGAAGTGAAGAGGAGAAATCAGAAAGACTCGAAGACCAAGTCATTTCTCAGACAAGACAGCTTTGTGGGCTCGGGGAGGGCACTAGTTTTGAGAGTCTACTTTCGGACAACTCGAGCAGTAGCAAGGACGATCCATCACCCCCTCCTCCTCCTCCTCTGCCCGTCCTGTCCTCCTCTCCCACTGCAACTTTCTGTTCTTCGGCGTCTTCATACTCAGTAAAACATTGGGCACCTCCGAAGGGTTTCTGGAAAGTTGCACGCCCCGAGACTTTGCTTCTTAATGGGGTTGGTCCTCACAACATACCCCCCACTTTACCTTTGAAGGACTACACTCAGACAGAGGCACAGGCAGCCCCTCAGACAAAGTGTAAACCTTCTGACACAAGCAATGTGAATGACATGGGATGTGTGGTTGATGATACTGCAGCATCATCAGAGCTCAAATACTCAGATAGTGTGGAGCACCACTTGGAAAAGTGTGAGCAAAGTGAAGCACATGCACCTGATTCAGTTAAAGGACTGTGCAGTTCAGATAGCTGGGACAGCATGTCTTCACAAAGTGGAGTGCTCTGTGCCGATTTCAAGCTCAGAGTGAAGGAGAGGGCCTATGCAAAGTTAAGGGAAAGACAGCAAAACTGCAGAGAGGAGCAAGATAAGCATGGAGAAGAAAGTGTCGGCTATTATGGAGATATAACATACAGAGTGGATTATAAAGGTAAGACTGTGGAAATTATGCATGTCTAATGTCAGATGTGAAACTTGTATAATTAATGCATCAAAATGATCAATGAATGATGAGTAGTTGTTGCTACACATTTTGAATTGGCTGCACTCTTCATTTGGTTTGTATCACATAGTCCTTAGCTATGCCAGAAAACTATTCAGTTTGTTTTTTCACAATATATGTCATGAAGAAAAACTAAGCATCTAGAAATCTATGTTGATACAAGTGAGACTAGAGACCATTTCTAAATTCAAATGAAAGCTTTATAACAAGTATCTTAGTTAGATTTCTTGGTTTCGGTTTCTAATTTGTTGGAGATGAGATGGAAGTGACTGAACCTTCGAGATTCTGAATATTTCTGTCTATCTTTAGATTTTCTCCAACATCAAGTTTAACCTTTAAAATCATGTTTGTCCTGTTATAGATGCACTGTGTTTCCCAGTTGTTGCAGTCATTCAGAATGGCATTTGCAAGCCGTTTTCTGTCCACCTTGAATGCTGCATTAAAATGCAGTATGTAACCTGGCTGATTCCCAGTGCTGAACAGATGTCAGATGTGCAGATGTGCATGAGGGTGTTGCTATTATTAGCAGACAGAGCAGTGGGGGAAGTGTTGTTGTGGTTTTATTGCTGTCTGAGTGCTGATGGATGTCTTTGTATGCATGTAGGATGACAGATTACATATATTTCAGTGTTGTTTATGTTTAGCATTGCACAAGTTCCTCCTGTGTGTGGCACAATGCCAGATATAAGGATAAGGTGCAACTCTAATATAACAAGGTAATGTTTCCATGTCAGAAATCTGATATCATCTTTCTTTTATTGGTGGCATGAACTGTTTTCTTCTTTGACTGACATTTAGAACCAGTCCGGCCTAACCTACAAGACCTGCTTAATCTCATGGTATAAAGATTTATGACAACCAAGACGATCATAGAAATTCTCAAGTAACTCAAACGTCCCTGTATGTGACATCATGGATGATTGCTTTCTTGTCTGCTGTATATCCCCTCAAGCATGTACTAAATAAAAACTGTCCCTAAAAAATCTACTTTATGGACTGGAGAATAATAAACAAGGAAACATAAACAAGAAAATCCTTTTTCAACAGAGACAAACATTTTGGATGAATTTTTTTAAGGCATTATAAAAAAGAAAGTATCCACTTTCAGTCTAAGGTGTCATATATTAGGACATTAAAAATAAACAGAAATCGGGTCCTTACTATGTCTTAAGAAGTACAATGTAAAAAAAAACGTCCTTTACATTAAACACGATTACACTACGTTGTTATTGGTCTATCAAAAACTAAATCTTTTTTTTTTTTTTACTTTTACTTTGCATGGCTAATTTCCTTTTTCAGATTAAATCAGAGTTGTACTTTCCCTCTGTGCTTTGTGACAGTTTCAGGTAGCCATGGTGTTTTGGACAGCACAGACACAACCCTTCTTGCTCAGG
This sequence comes from Craterocephalus eyresii, assembly GCA_037177035.1. Lineage (NCBI taxonomy): Eukaryota > Metazoa > Chordata > Actinopteri > Atheriniformes > Atherinidae > Craterocephalus > Craterocephalus eyresii. The sequence continues at coordinate 12,529,089 of JBBBVT010000008.1, forward strand.
AACTTGAACCCTATTTAAGGTGAGCAATGAATGCATTGTTTGGAAACCTTATAATTTATCATTTCCCACCTCATATATTTCCTCTCTACAGTTACAGTGGCAAAACATTTTGGGAATGTTTCATGCTCAAGTAAACTAACTACAGCACAAAACAGTGCAACAGAAACTGTGACAATAGAGTTTAATAACGTATAAGAACTGATGCAGGTATGAAAGGGAATTTAGGAGTAACAGAATCTATTCTCTTACCAAAATTATCTTTTACCTATTTTAATTTGTATTTTTAGAGTATTGTAAATCTAAAACTGTTGATTTTATCATCTATTTTGAAACAGGAAGCAATGCTTTGTGAAGTATTATGAAAACTGTGGAATGAAACAGTTTAGTATCATTAGATACCTAAACAGGTTACTAAATTTATTCTGATTTTAAGTGTTGGGATAAAGACAGAAGTGGTGGGAAAATCTATTGAAACACAATATATTGTAGTCTTGATACACAGGAGAGAATGAATCATACTCAGTCCATTACAAGGATAATCCACATGGCTAGTGTATCATGCTATCTTTATCACTGGGCCAGGGGATAAAGACAAGTACAGACGATGAAGCACAATACAGAGCAGCTTAGCTGCAAGGCGCAAGGATAGATGGATGCATGACGTTCCTATCTGCTGCTCATCACTGGGGCCACTCCCCAGTCTATCCATCTCATATTACATAATACAGCTTAAAAAGATGCAGCTTGATTCTCTCTAAGTTCAGTCAATCTTTGGGAAACATGATGTCACTGGATACATGTCAACACAGGTCAAGCTCAGCATATCCTAACTCTTTGTAGAATATCACCTGAAATCAAACACATGACGATCGTGGGATTGTGACTGTACTCTCAGATCTATCCATTAATTTGGTGTTTTCATCTCATATGGGATATATTTCTGTCCTAATGAGCTTTTTTTCCCTCTCAATCATCAGATCACTTCTTATAATCAGCGATGAGCTACCACTCAGCCCAAGGCATGAGCAAGCCAAGCGTCTTCTGGAGCGAGCCAGACTCAAGGCCCGCTCCAATCACTTTAAAGGCGATCGCCCCAGGCGCGCCCATTCTGATCAGAGATCCACTGTGTAAGTGTGATATAAAGAAAAAAAGAATAAGAAACTTGTTGCGTGTTATAACTTGTTGCTTCCTTGGAAGTTAAATCTACACGGATGCGATGAAAAGTCTGTCTGGTTAACTGTGTTAATCTATCAAGAGGTCTCTCTCTTTGTTATGCAGCCACTCAAATGTCCTCTCCTCTTTGTCAATCATTTTGTTGCACTTGGCTTGTTACATAACTGAAAGCTTTGAAACATGACCATCCTTTGTGGTTGCAAGCGTAAATCTAACAATGCTGTAAAAACATTTGCTTTTTATTCTGTTTATGTAACAGTGTAAACATCATGCCGTTTTTCCGCCTATAAAATCCCCTTTTATAACCAGGAAGCCTTCACCTAATTCAGGATTAAAAGTACGTGTAATGGATCCTATATCCATGATAGTACATATTAAATCTGGTCTGTAGACTGAGACGAATGATAAAGATGCCAAGGAGCAGGTTAACATTGGATTGGAATTTTCTTCCCTTTTTCTTGCAGGAAAAAGCAGCAAGTTGAATCTACCAGTTCAACAACAATGCAGAAACCACCCCAAACCAAAGAAGATCTTCCTTCCCAAGCTGTATCTGGTCCTCTTCTTGTCCCCACTCAAACAGACACCTCTCCCAGTGACCAGTCGGGCCGATCCAGACGGTACGGTTGTTCCCCCACACGCGTACGCTTTGAGGATGAATCAGAAAAAGAAGCAGAGTCTCGCTATTTGGACAGAGTGAGACAGCGCGGCAGGCCTGGGATGCCAAAGTCTAAAAGCAGAGAAAGCAATACGGATTCCAGCAGTAGCGGCTCAGAGAGGAGCCGAGGTCACAGAAGTGTCTCCTTACCTCCCTCTCAGAAACAAGAAGATAATAATGTGGCAAAAAATGATGAAACCGCTACAGTTGTTAAAGAAATAATAGTGCTGGTGAAGAAGTGTGAAGCTTGCGGGTCTGTAGTTCGGGAACCTCAGCCAGTCTCACCGCCATCAGATCCACTGAACAGTGAGCCTCAGCAACCTGAAAGCCCAGAGGATCCCCGGGGGAAAGCAGCTCCTCGCTGGGTGCCCTCAAACAAACCAGATGGAAGTACTCGTCCAAAAGCTCCACTCACAGTCACCTTTGCTGGAGCTTATGTGCTGGGGGAAAATAAAGAAACCAGCACAAGCTGGAAGTCATCTGGCTTTGGGAAACTCAGGAGAAGAAGCAGGAAAGGAGAAAGCCGGTTAGAGTCAGGCCATGGTCCTTACGGCCCATCATGGGCTCAGCGGCGTAACTCAAATCCACGTAACAGGGTCAATTTAAGCAGAGCGGTTTCATTCGCTCCCGATAGCCCTGTTGACCAGGAGCCACATTTACTTGAGGCATCTGGCGGATTAAGAGAATCACCCACCCCATCGCTGCCCATAAAGTCAGCACTGAAGTCAAGCTCGAGAAATCGCTCCGCTACAAGCCAATCCACTGTTCAGTTCCAGATGTCCTCAAACCAGGGAGGAGATAGCGGGTCCCAGTCGCTTGACTCTCCAGAAACAAGAAGGGAGTCTCCTGTGTCTTTAAGCCAAGCGGCGCCTGCATCAAGCAGCCCGGTGCCCTGTATCAGGCCCTCCACTCTGAGGTACTCGCCAGCCAGGGTCACCACTGATTTGCCATCTGCTGAGATCTGGGATGCCAATCCAGATGGAACAGGTGAGTAGGGATTAGCAAACCCCTGGTATAGTCGTTTAAATCTGCAGTTCGTGCTGTTTATTCCACACAGTATGCTAGGCTTTGTAATACAGTAAAATGAAAACAATTTTACCTTTTACATAGTTCAAGTATATTACAGTACACTTCTGAAGTGTGCTTCTAGAAATGTGTGCTGCCTCTCTAAAGTGGTAAAATAGTAATTCTTGTCCAGATGTCTAATATTTTGTGTTTTCGCAAAGACAGTGAGATGATAGCATTTGGGTTAGGTAGTGGTCTGATTTTATTCTGCTGTTTCATTTTAACTTGGTTTCAGTTAAGAGACAGAAAGTCTGTATCTTTGTTGGCATAAAAAAACTTTTTATAAATAAAGACTAATTTGATTTATATAGTGGAACAGGATCAGTATGAAGCTGTGTAGTCTGTGAAAAGGTATATTTTTCACACTCTGACTACATGCGACTCTAGCCCCGTGCTTTAATTGTTATCATAAACACACATTTTTAAATTCTAACATTACCGGGTGGAATGGAGATAGAGAAAGAAAAGGAGAAGCAGAAAAGAAAAGATAGAAAATTGTGCAGGATAAAATTTTAATGTCAGTGGTGTAATACCCCTCATCAACTCCTTCTGCCCCTGTCCTTGTCACAAGTGGCATCTGTCAGCATCATTACAGGGCAAACATTAATGCTGTCACTTTATCACTGGAGCGGGAACATCATCAGTAATTTAATGTGACTGGAGCTGTATCATAGACAAACGGGAAATATAGCCATTGTGCCATTTTTAGCCTTCATGGTGAAACTGCATTAACATTTTGTTGTTGGCATACACATAGTCAAAAAATTTACACAAACCTAAGGAAATTATATTGGTAAAAAAACTTCTTGCACTTTACCACAGTGAAATGTAGAAACAGTTCCTTATCCTTACATCAAAAAACATTCTTTAAATTGTGTTTAAATAGAATGAAAAAAAACAAACACATCTATAAAGAATAGAATTGAATAGTTTTAGTGCACATTATTACAGCCAACTAAAAATTTACTGTCAGCAGGTCTAAGTGGAGATGGTGGATCTGGTTCAGACGGTCGTGCACTGCGTGGTCTCGGTATGTCTCGGGCTGAGGACCTCAGAGCTGAGCTGTTGAGAGCGGAGCATCTGAAAGCTGAGGCTATATGGGAGGAAAACTGTGATGGTTCTAGGTAAGCCAAGATAACAATGTTCTTATTATAGCCAAGGCAACAAATCCCTTGCCCCTGACAACGCTGTCCTCACAATGACTTCAGTGTGCCACTGGTAATAGTTTGGAGATTAAAACTCTGACCTGCAGTTTATGAAATGTTATTGCTTCAAATATTCTATGATTACCAAGCAAATCCTGCCCTCTTTTGGTAATAAAAGGCAGTTCATTAGGGCTTTTCATGCAAGACAGATCAGATGATTTGCACAGTGAAATGAAAAAATCTATTTAACGCGTACCAATGGATTATTGTGTTGTTTCACTTTTATAAGTTTAAAGGATATTTTTTAACTTTTCTCTCACAGAAAAGTGGATGGAAGGCCGAAACTCTTCTTGCGTCGCTTCTTTTCCTCCATTGGTCTGAACAGTGTTGGCCGACTTGTGAAAGGGGGTCGGTCCAGTAGCATGGAGCAGCTTAGTATCCCTGCTGCTGCTCGGGCAAGTTCAACTTCACCAAGCCCCACACGCAGACCTCAACCGACTATCCGCATACAGAGGACCCCCTCACTGCAGACCCTCCACACAGTAAGCAGAAAAGAATACAATTCACAATCATTTTCCAGATAATCCAAATAATCATAATTTGTATTAGTATAATTTGTGTGCTGTGCCAAACAGATTTAATCATGTATTGTGATACAAAGCTTTACCGTTCTAAAACCATTTTGCAAAACTTTGCTAGATGTTATAGACATCTTGTTACAATATCATTCATTTGCCACTAGGTGCTGCCATTGGCCCAGCTGCGTAAAGCCTCCTCTGTGCAGAGTTTAGAGAGGAGAACAGAGCGATCAACAATTCTTGGAGAGGTGCAGATACCATACGGTCTGGCGCCCAGGTTGGTGTCAAAGGCAAATAAGATATTGCGAAAACTCCAAGAATTAGGAATTTCATTGAGATGTATTTGTTTGAGCACGTAAACATTTTAAACAAAATCACAAAACTCTTCTTCAACAGCCCTGACAGTCCCCAGCTGGAGCTTCACAGGGCCCTAAGCGTTGAGGATGTACTTGTGTCTAGGATTGTACGTCCTGTGAGCCGGGTCACCCAGGCTTTCCCCGATGGGACTCTCCTCCTGGAGCTTGTAAAACCTCCAAATGGTCCTTTTGGGTTTGTCATTTCAAGGGGAAAAGGTCGACCGGATACAGGTAACTTCTCTTAACTAGCGTTTGGTTTTGCAGATGCAGCTAATTTAACACCACAATTATCAGTCTGGCTATCCTTTTAACAGAAGAGGTGTGTTAAAAAAATAAAGTGGCAATAACCATGAACTAAATGTCATCTCTCCACTTCTCATCTTGTCACCCGTCTTTAGGGGTATATGTTGAGAAAGTGGGTGACGGCAGTGGTGAGGGCCCATATACGGGCCTTCTGAACGTTGGTGATGAAATTCTACAGGTAAACGGGGAAGCAGTGGCGGGACTCAGTTTGGACCAGGTGACACGGCTCATGACCAGGGAAAGCACTGCCTCCCTTCGGATCTTGCCAGCGCGACGCAATCAGCGCTAACAGGCCCGACAGGCATGGCACACATCCGCTTATCCCGGAGACACAGATACTGACTGGCCGATCACTCTACAAACACTGGAGATTAACTTTAATCCATGGTAGATGTAACACAGTGCAGTTTGAAAGGAGTCTACAGAGAAGAACATGCTTCATTTCCTTTAGTGCAAACCAGTCCGACAAGTAAAAAAAATGCTGCTAAGAGAATGGATTTGAAAGTTTATATTGTGATATAACATAGAAATGTCACTTCCAGCTAATTCTTGGGACCATATTTAGATAAAAGGGGATTCTACCTTACTTTTCTTTTTGCTCTTCATCATGACACGATACTAAATGAGAGGATGTTTTCTTACAGATTTGATACTATGAGTATCTGTCTTTCATTAATTTCTATTTAGGTATTTGATCATTCATCTTATTTATTTCAGATGACTGATATGTAAGGATGCGTCAAATGTTAGCTTGGCCCGTATAGACCCCTAAACTAGGAGCTGTGTGAAGGAGCAAAAACGAAAATAGTCCTTTTTCAGACTATCGTATTTCCCCCTGTGGGCCTCTGGTCCCTACAATTTGTTTCTGCTCTAATGCTATGTTTTTTTTCATGGACCTAATATTGATTTATTGCTTCTAATTAAAAATCTTTTTATTTTGTCAAACTTTTTTTTTATCCTTGAATTTGTTAATAGCATTTGTTAAATATTCACTTTCATTTACTAATGGTTGAAAAAGGTCTGTATCCAAGGTTGCTTTGACATTTACAAATAGCTGGACAAGTCGGGCAAATACATCTCACACAGCTGATCTTTGTTGCCGGTGTGTGTTCTAAACAAGAGTATGCTAATGAATCATTATCCTCTTGGGTATGAGACATTTTAAAATGGAAAATGACCTGCAGCCTTCTTTCATGTTTTGATTCCATAAATTACACCTATTCCTTCTTAAGTCAATCAGACTTTGAATTTCCATTGTTTAAATGCTTTATTTGGAGTCAAAATAATATATCATGTGCACAGCACAGGTTCATGTGGGAGCAGTGGTGTGGGGTGGTCAGGGACATTTTTTTTTTTCGGCGGGGTGGGGGGGGGCGTTGTTTGTTTTAACGCATGCTTGAGCACAGGATGTAGGATGATGGTCCTTACTACTTCTTCAGCAAGCTTTGTTTCACGCTTTGGACTTATAGTTAAGCTTCTTTTTAATATATGAAATAAATAAATCTATCTATCTATCTATCTATCTATCTATCTATCTATCTATCTATCTATCTATCTATCTATCTATCTATCTATC